>NDGM011218365.1:0-10232 GCA_002564305.1 Octomys mimax
CCGCATTTTGTACAGCAATTAACCACTAGGAAGAATGTATGCAGTGTGTTAATTATTTAAACTATCCTACCAAGTTGATTTGAAACTGTCTCATTGCTATTTGTTTCTCAATAAAATTATGAAAAAAATAGCAAGGGACCATGAAAAATCCATCCAACTGCTGCAAGATGTTGCACAGAACAACATAAAATTGATCAAAGTCAATGACAAAGCTGGAGAAAATATAAATGTCATAAAAGCCCTGTTCCTGAAGTAATGGAAGAAAACTTCCCAAACGTAGACAAGCCTCTTGAAATACAAATCATTGAGGCATATAGGACTCCAGTTATCCACGACCAATATAGGGCTACATCAAGGAATATAATAATGAATATTCCAAACAGTCAGCACAAAGAGAGAATATTAAAAGCTGTAATAAAAAAGAAGCAAAGCACCTCTAAAGAAAGGTGCTTTGATCCACCATCTGGATCATAGCAGATCTCTAAACATAAACCATCAAGATGAGGAGAGCTTAGAATGAAGTATTTCAAGTTCTTAAAAGAAAATTCAGTCAAGTTTGATGTACACTCCAAAACAATCCTTCAAAATCAATGGAGAACCAACGTATTTCCATGAAAAAAAAACCCTGAAGAAATTCATGATGGACAAACCAGCTCTCCAAAATGCTTGAAGGGTATTTTAGAACGAGGTAATAATGACCCAAATTCTCAGAATAATAATAGAAATAAGATGCCAGTCAAGGCAAGCGATTAAACAGAGGGGAAAGATAGGGAACAATCAACAGTAAAATAATGTCAACAGTAAGCCAATACCTATCAGTTATAATGATCAATGAAAACAGTCTCAATTTACCAGGTTAAAGAAACAGATAGGCAGAATGGATCAAGGAACAGGATACAATAACTCCATAAAAGAAGCACATAACTAAAAAAGAAATTCATAGACAGAAAGTCAAAGAATGGAAAACAATACTTCATTTGATAGGAACCCAGAAAAGCAGTAGCAGATATTCTCTTTGTGGATCTTGTGAATGTCAAGCCAAGACAGAACAAAACAAAAAGAAATTCACTACACACTCGTTAAAGGAAAACTCCAAAGCAACAATCAAAAACTCCTCATAGTTGTTTGATGTTCTATAAGCTTTGCTTACTAGTATGTTGAACTCTTCTCATGTTTGGGAAAATTTCCATTACAATTTCAGTAAACAAATTAATAACATTGTGTTATTTTTCAGCTTTTCTATAACCCCACTTAACCTTAGGTTGCTCTTCTTAGTGTCATCTGGCAGCTACCATGTGGTTTTTAAGTATTTTTTAAATTGTTGTTGTTGTTGTCTTTTTATGGCTTCTCTAAGTACTTTATCATAATTTCCCCCTTTGCCCTCCATTTTAGACACTGTCTTTGCATTGGTCATTTCTTTAATTCATTTATCCTATACTTTTAATTTCAGATATTTTTGTTTGATATCTTTTTATGGATTCTATAACTTTGGCAAATGTGTCACGCATATTTTGAATGGTTTTAGTCAACTCTTCAAAATTTTATTTTTCCCCCAAAGCCACAGAGCATTTTGAGTGATAATTCCATAAACTTTCGGATCATTTTCTCTCTGATCTTGTCAAGATTCTTCATCTCTTCGTTAAGCTTTTTGTAGAGTTCTAGTACTTTGTTTTGCTTTCCTCTCAATCTGTGCCCCATAAATCTGTTTTGAGAAAGTTGAGATACCTTGGGGGGCTTTTGTTGCCTTGTTTGCTCATGTTCCTTTCTGTGCATTTATTCCTCCCTTTGGAGCTACAGATTCAACTCTAGTAGAGTGAGGAAAAATTGTAATTGATCTGAGGATCTTTTTAGTTAGATTCTATCTTTTGATGCTAAATTTGATGCTCTATTTATCCAAAGATATTGTTCACCACTTTAGCTATTCAAATAGTTTGAGCCCTGATACTGTGTTGTGAGCAGGAAATTACAGCTGGTCCCACAACATCCACAAATCTAAACATACATCACTTAAATTTATTACAGCATGCATTTACACTTACACCCTTTATCCACACCCATATGCTTACAGCCTGTACCATCTATACTATGTTGTTATTTGTTGTCTAAAATATAAAGGGAGGGCCAGGGACATAGCTCAGTGGCACAAGCAGGAAGAGGTAGACAAAAGAAATAATACTAGGTAAAATATTGGAGAGGGTGTAAGGTTATTTTGGAGGCATTTTATATATGAGATACAGAGCTAGTGTTGAAAGTTTAGAAAAGATAGTTCGGTGGCACGTGCTTGTCTGGTAAGTGCAAGATCCCAAGTTCAATTCCTGGTACCCCCTCCCCTGCAAAAAAAGAAAATGTACTTGTGGGGGAAGAGATGGGGAAGATGTAGTTTGGTATTGAAGATAGCTACAAAGTTGTCAGAACTTGCTGATAAATGTGTGCACCTGCAAGTTGGAGAATAAGCTAGGAAACACAAGGGGTTATGTGTATGCTAAGGAAGGGTTAAAGAATAGAATAGAACAACCAGAAGGTTAATACAAGAAAAGAGAGATGACTAAAAGAGAAGATTATAAAGGAAAATCTTGATAGGAATTTTAAAAATGGGAGATAGCAATGAAAAATTAATATTTATGACTAATGTTAGAATTTTGGGGAAAAAGAAGTATTGGGAGAGGAGAAGAAAAAAAGTAACTTCTAAGTCAATTCAAAAAAGGGAAAGAAAATAAATAATTAAGATGCAATAAAACAGCCAGCCAGATAGCTCAGTGGACTAAAGCACCTGCTTAGGCAGAGCCGAGCGACCAGGGTTTGATCCCTGGCTGGTGCTGGACACTAGATGGAGACTCCAGCAGGTTCAGGGAGTGGAGAAGGCAACAGTTGCTGAGCCAAGTGAGCCCAAGATTCCAAAAACACCCTCAAATGGTTCTAGTCTGAGCTCTTTTTGCCAGACAGTGCCACTGGTAGGTGTGGGACAAACTTGAAGACCCAAGAGGAGAGGAGACGCAAATAGGCCTAGAGCCCTCGATGGGGACTCAGGTGGGTCCAGCACTGATGTGGGATGCCCTAGAGTACAGGCACAAGCAGCTGAGTGAACTCATTCAGGCTACAGCTGCCTCTGTGTTTGAAAAGGGGATTGTATGGAGGAGTCAGTAGACCCTGAATCTATCTTAGGAGCCCAGCCTCTGCAGTACTCCTTGGCTCTCTCCAGCTACTTAGAGAGGTCTAAAGATGGCTGCTCCCAGAATGAGTGAGGTTGAGAGTCATGCAGACCAGCCCTAGTGGAATCACTTCCCCTCTTTGTAACTACATTTGCTTTGATCTACACGCTTCTTCTTTCAAATTGACTTTCTATACCAGGATATAAGTCCCTGTCTCACTTCCAGTTATCTATTTTTAGTTGATCTTCCTTAAGTATCTCCAACATGACTCCTCCAGTCAGCCATGTTGGATCCTCAAGTTTTTGTTTCATTTTGCTTTACTTTGAGAGTATATTGAATTGTGTCAAGTGCTTTTACTTCATATATATATATATATATATAGATAGATAGATAGATAGATAGATATCTATATCTATCTATCTATCTATCTATCTATCTATCTATCTATCCTATTAGTGATTGTATACTTCAATGATTGATTTTTGGAAGTTGAACTAACCTTAAATTTCTGGGATAAATCTTACTTGGTCATGATGGTTTATCCTTTTTATATATTGGTGGATTCAATTTGCTAAACTATTGTTAAAGGTTTTTTAATCTGTGTTTTTAAGATACATTTGTACTTTTTTCTGATGTCTTTATCTGGATTGTATATTAGAACAATACTGGCCTCAGAGAATAAGCTGAAAAATGTTATCCCATATTCTAAAGAAGAATGTGTAGAATTGGTAGCATTTCTTCCTTAAATGTTTGAAATTCATCCATGGAGGCATCTTATTCATCCTGCTGTAATTATTTAAGGGCTTTTTCATCTTTATCATTCTGCATTTCTAATATGATCTTTCTGTTTTAGATGTATTATTTTTTGTCTTCTTATATTTTGTGTGTCTGTGTTTGCCTTTTCCCCACACCCTCTATCAGATGAACGTCTGGCAATCCAAGTCTATTGGTGGCAAGCCAGTCTCCTCAGAGGAAATTGTTTCAATTCATAATTTCTCCTAACACACATGGAGTTGGGTCAAATAACTATCTATTATCTTCCTTAACTACCACTGTAAATAACTGAGCATTGTTTAAAAGCAGTGGCTGCGAAACAAAAAGAAAACCAGTGGATGCCAAATCAGTGAGCCATCAGCCATCAAAGAGAGCCCAGTTACCCTTAATGGACTCAGGAAGTAGTTCAGCTGCTATTTCAGACTTAATATGACACTCCTAGGAGCCTAAGTGTGAGTCTTTCTGGGCCTCAGCATGATGACCTGTAAAATTAGTGGCTGGATTTCTAGATTATTTACTGTAAGAATTGAAGTAAATATATAGTAGTAACAAGGGAAGGAGGCCAAATGACCAAATATGGGGCTAACACATTGACATATTTTTAGACTTAAAATATTATATGACTTGAAAAGTTTTGACACTCAAAAGCAAGTAGCCTACCCAGGCATGTTGGTGTATATACCTGTAATTCCAGATATTCAGAAGGCTGAGGCAGAAAAGGGGGTGGTAGCTCAGTGGGCAAACACCTTTCAGTTCAATTTCCAGTATTCTTTGCTGGCCTAGAGAAAGTAGCTCACCAAAATTAGCATGTGCTAAGAGAAAGTGTATAAATATAAAAATGGAATTTGTATCAATGTTAAACACTTAGGAAAAGTATTGTTTTGTTACACCAGAAAAACCTACTGCATTTTACTAAAGAAAAAATAAAAATACTAAGAGGATCAAATACCTGGGCAAATGTATGAAAGCAATTTTAGACTTTTTAAACAAAGGATTACCACAAATCTGGAGTATAGCTCTATGCACAGTGAATGTTAGGTTAAACAGCTACCAAAGTAAATAGGCTTAAAGAAACTAAGAACTAGAATAAAGAGCTTTTCAGCATATTTTGTAGAAAATGAGAAAAAGGGCTGGAGTTGAATAGAATAAGGCTACTTTAGCATGTACGATACCCTTTGGTTGATCCCAAGCATGGGGTGGGAGGAAAAGTAGAAGAAAGGATGAGAAGTAGGGGAGGAGAGGAGGGGAAAATGGAAGAAAAATAAGGGAAGGGAAAAAATAAAAAAAATCAAACATGGAAAAATATTTGGAATTATCTTCCCAGAGCAAGTGTTGTTATCAATTCACTGGATAGGCAGCTACATAGCACTTTCTTCTGGGTCATACACGAGGGAAATAGCTAATAAATGAAGCTCAGTGGGAGATCACTCTCCTAGTTAGCAACAGAGACAAGGACGGTCATGGCTCTGACAGCTCAGCCCCGGAATGTCTCATTTCTCCCATCTAGAATTTCTCAGCTGCCCTCAGAAGTGCTTCAAGTTGCCTCCTTTTAAATATGTTCACTGATGCTTTTGGTCCTCTGATAGGCACTGAATGTCTGTCCAGCTGTTTTAGCATACTCTCCTCCAGCCTTAAGCTGCTGGCCACACACCTCACACTTACCACCTGCCCTATTTAAGTCATTCTAACCACTCTTATTTGTCACAACTATATATATCACCAAGTTCTGGGACATCTGAGGAAATGTGGAGATGAAACAGAAGGAGGGAAATTTTTCTAGTAATACAGACTTCAATTCATGGTGGTGCTGTTTACTACACTTAGCATTGAGTACAGCAGATGGATAGCTAAACCTAAAAATAAGGTTTCTTAATCCTATTTGTGTCCCTTTTATTAAATGATGCACTTTGTCGGGAAGTAATGGAGACTTAATTAGAACCATCTTTACCCACATGACATTCTTTCTTACCTCTCTTCCGTCTTCCCCTTACTCATCTTTGGCCCTTGTTTGGATTTGCTCCATGATTACCTCATGTAAACTTTTGTTAGTTTTCCACAATAACAGGAATTTTGAAAAGTCTATAATTTATTTGGAGAGTTTGGCTCTTGGCATTCTTCCCTCGCTCTTTTAACTCAGAGGGAGACTTTGGAGTACTCAGTTTTTGGCAACCATGGAATAAAGAATTTGCTCTCATATTTGAGTTCTTTTTTTGAGTAGACTTTCTGTACTTCAAAGCCATTTGCCTGAGTGCCTGGGTAAGGATCCAGAGCACTAATTGGGCACTTCATGGGAAAACATTGAGGATAAAGAAATTTGAGGACCAGTGGGTCCAGAATGGAGATGAAAAGTTCAGGCCTGAGTTCTGACTTTGCCTTATCCAGGCTCAACAGAGGCCCAGTTGGCTACAGGAGGTAATAGGAGGAAAGGAGGTCAGCCTGATAAATACAGACATTCTGTGCACTTCAAGTAAAGTCCTTTTGCAACCCACACTACCCGGAGGTAGTGACTGATGTTGAAAAGAAATCTGGGAACTATTGGAGGAAGGAAATAGTGCATTTATATGTAGTTTGTCCTCAAAGTCAAAGGCTCTGTTGGACTGAAAAGTTGTGGTCACGAATCAGGTATTTGATTTGCATTTGCATAGCTATGGAATGAAAATAATGTTCCCTGCTGGGAAAATAATGTTCTTAGGCAGTTCCACCTCTAATTTGTCCAAGTCTATTTAAAAAGCACTGGGAGTATAGTGCAGTGGTGGAGCATTTGTCTAACATGTGTGAGACACTGGGTCCAATCTCTAATACTTAAAAAAAGGAACAAGAAAAAGTAAAAAGCAACTAAGGATGTTCATTTTTTTATCATCAGTATGGTTACAATTGTCATCATTATTGTTATCATGACTATTAATATCTCAAGTAGTCATCACTTATTTTTCTCATATTAAATTTCCTCTGTGAAAATCAGTGTGGAGATTCCTCAAATCAAAGGATAATAGGTTCCATTTGACCCAGCTATTCCCCCTCTGGGTATCTTCTCAAAAGAACTGAAAGCATCATAACGCTGCAATATATGTACACCCATGTTTATAACAACACAATTTATAATAGCCAAATCTTAGAAATAGCTAAAATGCCTATCAACTGGTGAATGGATAAAGAAGATATGTTTTTTATGTATAGTGGAGTAATACTCTTCCATAAAGAAGGACAAGCTTGAGATATTTCTAGGTAAATGGATGCACCTTCAGATCATATTCTTTAAAAAAAAAACTATTTATTTATTTATTTATTTGGTACAGGGTCTTGCTACACAGCTCAGACTTACAGTGATCCTCCTGTCTTAGCCTCCCCAGTGCTGGGATTACAGGTGGGTACCACCACGCCCAGTCTTGGTGGCCCATACGTTGCACCTGCAGTTCCAGGGCCAGCAGTATGCAGTACAGGGATCGAACCTGGGTCCTTGTGCTTCCCGAACAGGCACTTAGACCTCTGAGCTGTCTTCCCAGCCCAAGATCATGCTCTTAAGTGAAACAAATAGGACACACATATGTAAATACTGCATCATTTCTCTGACATGAGAAACGAAAAGTATAAATAAGGACCAAATAAGTATTGTGAAATAGGAAGACCATTTAAATGGGGAGGGGTATAAGCAAGGAGGAGGCAGGAAGGGTAGAAAAAAATGAGAAAAGAAGAAAAAATGAAAATAAAATTTTTGTAAAAGGAGAGGGGAGGAGGAGTTGAAGGGAGGGTAAAGGAATTGGAAAAACAAGTTAAATCTTGCACAAGTATAAATTATCTGATGAATTAGATCACATGTATATCTAAAAGTACCAATGAAAGTTGATTGGAGAAAAAAATAAATAAATTTTAAAATGTGTTCCCTACTACACTATCAAAGCCTTGGAGCCAAGGACCATATCCATGTATCATTCATTTAGCATTCCCAGTGCCTATGGGATAGTCATTTGTTTGGGCCAGGAAGTATATTAAATTTTACAACAAGCTAGCTAACAACATACATGAATTACTTCATTTTAAAATATATGCATTTAGGGCCTGGCCAGACAGTTCAGCAGACTAAAGCACCTGCTTAGGCAGAGTACAGGGACCCAGGTTCAACCCCCAGCACCACATGCCATTTCGGCCCCACCCCCTGGGCCTCACTGAGATAGCAATTGAAACTGGGTGTGGTGGTGTGTGCCTGTAATCCCAGCACTTGGGAGGCTGAAAACAGGAAAATCACTACAAATCCAATCTGTGTAGTAAGATAAAAATAAAATAAAATAATTACGTTTAGTATTAATGAATACATCAAAGCAATTTTTCCTTTTCCTCTCATGAATACAACTTAAATGATAAATGTTTTATATGATTCAAATATAAGAAAACTGAAAAAGATGCAAAGAAGGTAGATGGACTATTAACCTCACAACTGGAAGAATGAAGTCAGGATGAATTGCCTAGTTATTTATTTTGCTCCACATATCTTAAACTTGGAGCTAGAGAAATAAACAGAGAATGTTAATGTAAACAGTCCATAACAACCCAAAAGAAAAGTTTGATTTCTGTAGCTAAAGGACCAGGGATGGGGAAGTCTAGAAAGACAGAGAACCTTTGCACAATAACCCTTGTACTCTAGTAAAACTCCACAGGGTAAAATGCACCATACTCAATACTCACCAATAAAGGCCTAGAAGAGAGCATGGAATTTTATACTTACCCATTTGTAACAAGGTGCCCCAACATGTTCCTCCCCCATGCTGAGACGGGGTCAGAGAATACTGAGCAGGAAGCCTGGGATTTCTCATCTCAAAGCAGTAACAAGGCCTACCTTAACCACTGTGGTGTCAGTGGAAACCACATAGGGAGCTAGACTTTTATTCTTGCCACCACTCCTGTTTCTGGCAGGGTGCCACAGTGGTGTCCATGAAGACCAAGTAGCACAGTGGGACCTACAGCATTGATTAGTGAAATGTCAATTGAAGCCACAGGGAAAAGAGTAACAAGAAACCTTTACCCTAACAAACCAGGGAAGTATCAGGAGAATTCTAGTAGGGATGTTGAGCATCCTTCCACCTTCATCACTAATAAGGCACCTTTCCTTGCCAGTATGTCAGTGGAGGTGAAGCAGGGAAAATGGACCTACACCCTGATTTGGCAGTAACAAGATGGTACCTTGTTGGGAGGTTGTCAGAGGAGGCCTACCAAAGCACAAGATGTTAATAACAACCATAATCTTATCATATAGTATCTAAAGTGTCTAGGCTATAACAAAAAATCATTTGTCACACAAGAGACCAGGAAAATCTTAACTTCAATGAGCAAAGATCATCAACTGACACCAAAATCAAGATGGCACAGAAATTAGAATTATTTGGCAAGGATCTGAAACCTGCTATCATAAAAATATTTTTAAAAGTCATTATGATCATACTTTTAAAAAATAAAAACTACAAAATTTTACCAAATATGTAGGACATATAAAAATGAAACAAATAAAATTTTCAGAATTGAAAACTACGGTAACTTCTAAGCCTAGTGGTGGACCCCTGTAATCTCAGCAGTGAGTTCCTGAGGCAGGAGGATAGTTGTGAATTTGAGGCCAGCTTGGGCTACATAAGTGAGATCAAGCCCAGCCTGCAAGTGACACTTGTACCAAAACATGAAAAGCACAATAAACAAAATCAAATAAGCATTTGCGAATAGCCTATGCAGCAGAAGAGAGGACAGAGGAAAGAATCAGTGAATTTGAAGATAGCACAATGAAATTATTCAAACTAAATAACAGAAAAAAGAAAGATTTTTAAAAATGAAGAGCCTGTTGTAAGTGGCGTATGCCTCTAATCCCAGTTCTCTGGGAAACCAAGATAGGAGGATGGCAAATTCAAGCATAGCCTAGGCAACTTAGTGAGACACTGTCTCAAAATAATGAATAAATAAAAAGGAAGTAGGTATGTAGTTCAGTGTGAACATCCTGAGTTCAAGCCCTAGTTCCAAAAAAAATCATAACACAGCCTCATGGGTATAGGACTATAACAAAGAGCTAATATTCCTGTTACCAGAGAATTTCCCCAGGGAAAAAGGAGAAGAAACATAGGAGTACAAAAGTACGTAAAGAATTAATTGATGAAAAATTTTCCAAATATGGCAAAAAAAAACACCCCATTATGGCTTCAACAAACTGAATAAACTCCAAAGAGAATAAACTCCAAGAAATTTGTGCCAATTCAAATTTTTAAAAACTAAACACACACACACACACACACACACACACACACACAAACACACACACACACACACACACACACA
>NDGM011218385.1:1912-20007 GCA_002564305.1 Octomys mimax
TCTGCATCTTGTACTATGAATAACTACTATGAAGACAACAATGTGCAATGTATTAATTATTGTGACTGTCTTACTAATCTGTTTTGAAACTGTCTCATTGTTATTTTTTTCTGATTAAAATTAATAAAAAAATTTTAAAAATCTGCAAGCCCATGATTCTATTTCAGGACAGCGTTAGCATAATAGTTAGAAAAGAAGTTTCTAAAACAATATTTAAATAAAATAATGCCTTCAAAAATTCTTCCAGGTATCTTTATGATTAAAAGACTTTAAGGTAGCTATAATAATAAAGTCAGGGCTGCTATGAGCATTAAACTAAGCTATGTTCTCTTGCTTCTTGGTGGGTATCATCTTTAAGGCAATCATGAATTTCTGACATTCATTTCTTTTTTTGCTATGACACATGTTCAATGCATAATAATCACATTCACTATCACCTGAACCCTGCATAAAGCTTCCTTTGCATTCTTATGTAAAATCATTAAGTCCAAACAATGGATTCTTATACTGTTTGTAAAAAACATTCTTGAATTGCTTTTAAAACGGCCAACAGCTGTGTGAAGGAACTAAATGTATTTTAGGTTTTCAGACAATAACAGGCAGTTTGGTTCAATATATAAATTCAACCATAATCTTTGACTCCTTTTACAGAGCATTGTTAAAACTTTGGTTGGCTCTGGAATACCCGATTTGGTACAATTTTTTATTTAGCCACAAAAGTCGCCTTCTCCTAAAAAAAAAAAAATTAGTTGAGTAATTTACTGGGAGACATTGAGATTTCTAAGAGACTCTGTGTGTGTGTGTGTGTGTGTGTGTGTGTGTGTGTGCGCTTAAATTAAGCCATGGTAATTAAGCTTATGGATCTCACATTCAATGTTAGTGAGATGCTCAGAGTGCTGAGTCCAGATGTCCTTAGTAGTTTGCAGAAATGTCTCTCACTCAGCAGTTTCAAAATTCCTTTCTAAGAGTACTGCTCTCCTCATTCTAACAGTGTCTCTCATTTCTCCCTTTAGAAACCCTTTGAATAAAGTAGATGTGCAGAAAAGACATTTGTGAATCTCCATGAAGGACAATTACAAGTTAATTGATTTACACAGACCTCGTTCTCCCTACAGCTTCCAAAAGACATCTCTCACCACACCCCAGAGGTCTGCCTGGAATATAGGATGCTAAAAAAATTTACTATAAAATATCCAATAAATTGAAAAGGATGGAAAATAAATACTACCTAAAGTAGTTATATTTCGCAGAGACATTTGTGTGGAACTCTTTCAAATGTAAAGCAGTTCCATTTTAGACATGATTACTTCTTCTGGGTGCTAGTAATCATCTGAATAGCAGTTATTGCTTCTTAATAATGACCATTATAGTCTCTTGTTCAGTTTTTCTATTCTCAAACACAGTGTTCAGAATGTCAAGGTTGACTGTGTCATGAATAATTCAAAATGATCAATTCCTGAATTGCCATTCTTGGGCCAGGGGTGGGTTACTATTGAAACTAGTTCACCGAGTATTTCGTTAGAATATAGCTGAAAATAAGTCAAGACTCTAGATTTTTTTTTTCTTTTTCCAGTAGAAACATTACAAAAAGAAGGAAAGATACTGGGGTTCAGAGTAGATGGATTTTCTTATAGAAAAATGCTTTCAACCATTAAAGTACAAAGCAGTCAATGTGATTTTTATACAAACAATTCTACTGTTAGATACCCATGTTTTCCTACCCAGATTTCCCTTCTAGGCAAGACATCCTGGCAATGTCTCTATGACCATTTTCTCAACCAAGGGTCTGTAGTTATGGTTCCAGCCTCAGCAACTAAAAAAAGCACTTATTGAAAAAGAAACCAATTCCAATAAAAGCAACAGGATTTGAATCGAGTGGGCCAAGCCAATTTCTGTTTTCTATAACTGCCTAGGTTCTAACAGTTTTTTTTTAAATGTGTTTTTTTTTTTCTGAATAGATTGAAAGGCTCCCTTTTACCGCTGAGCTATAGCAATGCACTCCAGTGAAAACAGCCAAGTGTCTTTCTGTATAAGCTTGAAATTTCCTTTTATGCTAAGGTTATTTTGGAAACAAAAGCCAGTTATAAATCTAAGAAAACGATTAGGTCTTTTCCTGTTTTAGTTCTTCGGTCTCAGTACTGTAGCTTTTAATTACATCAATTTGAAAACAATTATTCTAATAAGTTTTATTAAACACTTAATACCTAGGGTTAGGTTGACCACAAAATGTATTGATTAACTTAACCATATTTTTAAAACAGATAAAAAAATCATGTTGATTGCATAAAAACTGTTAAATGAGAAGATTTATTATGAAATGAGGTTATTAAGAGGTTTTTCAGATTCTGAGGCAGAATTCAATACGAAGGGTCAAGGAAGACCAATCTATCATTTCAGCTTAAAAAATATAATATCCACAGAAACTGATTTCTTGCAAGATTTCTATCCTCTATATTTCTTTATGCTACAATATTTTTTTCTCTTTTTCTGAAGACCATGCCCCTCTGAATGGGGAAAAATATTGCTTTGACACCTGCTGAGATTATTCACGGTTTCAGAGCCCTCTGAGAGTGAACTGATTAGCTTGTTCATAGATCTGATGTCCATAAAGTTTCAAGGAAAATCAATCACAAAGAATGTTGCATAACCTAAGAGGATCTTATGTTTTTAGTAGGGAGAGATAATTTCCCTTAGAAGAAAGCATTATCAGTTGATCTAGGTAGATACAGCATACATAAAGTGATAGATATTCATGATGAGCTATGTGATTAACATTTTAGCTAGAATGTATTTGAAAGGTAATCTTCTAAAATTAGGTCTTGTTCAAAAATCTGCAAAACCAATCAATTCAACAACTAAGGATGTCTTCTGCTTTGAAAGTCTAATTTAGTCATAAAATATGTTTTAAAGCTACTATGATAATTATTGTCATGAATTTTGAAGATCTTGAGTCCCTTTCTTGGCATGAGGCCAATGCATGGGGTAGATGAGTTCATGAATTATGTAAGCATATTAATTCTTCCTCTTAATAAGTTTAGGAATTTAAGAAGTGACAATAATTTTAATAAGAATGGTAAATATCATAATCAATGCAGTCATCTATTATTGTGTTATCTATGCCTGAACTTTTATAAATGTATAAGTATATATGTTGTATATATGCTGTAGTGGTTAATACATTGTGTTAACTTGAGAAGTTTAAAGCTTAAGTAAATTGGCTCAGCAATTCCACACTCCAGGGCATGGAAGCCCCTTCCTAAGGCATTAAGTCCCCCTCTCTTGGGCATAGAGGGCCTGCCCTAGAGTGACTCAGCACAAAAAGGACATAAAGAGATTGGAGGAAGGATGATTGGTGCCACTTCCTCAGAGAAGCTCTGGTCTTTGTAGTCAACATTGAAAGAAGGGTGAGAAGCTTGCAAGAACCTGCAGCCGCTTCTCCCTCCTTTTTTGCTGTTTTCTGCTGCCCTCTCACATGAGCCTGGCTGCCTTGGATTCAGCAGAGTATCGATAGAAACCTCCACTAACTGTGATCCAAGTAAACCTTTCCTACCTTACATTTGAGTGTCAAGTATTTCGTCCCAGAAATGAGTAAAAAGTAAACGTGACACAATTTGGTACGTACAAGTGGAATTGTTGCTGTGATTACCTCACCATGTCATTCCAGAGCTTTAGAAATGGCTTACAGGAAGAAATGGAAAGGTTTTGAGATGTTTCCTGAAGGAAAAGTGCTGGAACACCTTTAGCTATTTTGCATAGGAGATTCTTGTCAGAGCTCAGAAGACCAGAATGCTGAGAGAAATCCTACCTGTAACAACCAGGCTGAGAGGTTCCTGCTTGGAAGAAGGACTGCATTGATTGATAGACTCCAGATGATTTGTTTTATGGCTTGGAAGAAAGTATGTCTACATTATGCAGACATTGCTTAAGACTGAGATTAAGTGCAGTTAATCTTTTTAAATAATTTTATTGAGAAACAAATAGCAATGAGACAGTTTCAAAACTAATTAGTAGGACAGTTCAATAACTAATGCATTGTATATTGTTGTCTTAGTAATGTTTATTCATAGTACAAGATGCAGGCATGATATACCGTCCGAACACTATTAGTACAAATCATTCTTCTCATTGAATTAAGAGAAAGTAGCTGTATGTTTATCTAAACTATTTTGTATACACAGATACAAAATGATCCTTCATTTGTGTCTCCTTTTTTTGTATGGTATTGGCAAAAGAAAATACACCTGAGCATCAATGGAATACATTAGAAGATACATAAGCCTCTACAAATATACTCAGCCACCTTCTCTTTGACAAAGAGGCCAAACATGCTTACTGGAAGAAAGATAGCCTCTTTAACAAATGGTGCTGTAAAAACTGGCTCTCTACATGCTGAAAGCTAAAACTAGATCCAGGTCTATCACCATGCACTACACTAAAGTCAAAATGAATTAAAGATCTAAACATTAAAACAGAAAAATAAAATCTCCTAGATGAGAAAGTAGGAGCAACTCTTGAAGACATAGTGGTAGGTAAAGAGTTCATGAACGAGAATCAAATCACACGGGTAATACTTGAAAGAATTAACAGTTAATCTTGCAAAGAAAATTTCAAAGCAGTCAAATGTTGAATCAGTGGCATGGCTATTATTGGGGGCTTTTAGTCAGGTTTATGTTGAGTATCTAGAGCAAAGAACTCATCGGGATAGTTTAAAATGTGAGTTTGGCCAGAAAGAAAACACTAGGAAGGGCATGGGCTGAAAAGATATAGCTTAGATCTCCATTGCCCAGGAGGAACAGGAGAATAGAAAAGATGTTCTGTGGACATCACAGGAGGTGGAGCGCTCTCACCCTTGGCAACATTAGAATCACATGGGTAGCAACTTTTCTTTGGGGAGAAAGCTGCAGAGCCCTATGTTCCAGATTGGAAGCAGTGGCCACATAGGTTCCACAATAGTGGAAGCATAGAGAATTTAGTCTACCAAATCAGGGTCTGAGTGCTCAGTAATCCAGACACTTGACCCCTATAGCCAAGAGAAAAGGAAGCCTGGCTACTGCTCCAGCTGACAGCAGACCTTGGCACATCCAAGTGGCGTTGGTTTTGGGCACATGCAGAATGTAGTAGTTCTGAGGTTTCAAGAAGGCTTCCAGTTAGATTTCAGAAGATCTAGGAGGCCAGACTATATATCCTTGGAAGGACAGTGTGAAAGCTGTGAGAAGCCTATTCAGTGGAAACCTCAGAAGTTTGAAAAAGCCAGGTGCATGGATTGTCTGAGGTAGCTACAAAGCCAGCCCCAGAGAAAAACCATGGGAGTTACTAGCAGAAGTGCCATATGGGTGAGGTGGCATAGAGCTCTCGATTTGCCACAGACTCTTTTGGATGTTTCACATGGAACTGTAGGATTTAATGTTTGCCCTTCTGGATTTTGGACTTGCTTTTGTTTCAGTCCTGCTGTTTGTAACTTTTGGAATGGTAATATTTATCTTGTGCCTTTGAATGTTGGAAATTAACTTTTCATTTGTACAGGGGCTCACAGATAAAAGTTCTTCGATCTTGGAACACACTGGGGCATGGACTTTTTAGCAATGCTGAAACTGTTAGGATTTCGCAGCTCTTGCTGATAGACTAAGTGCCTTTTGTGTTACGGTATGTGTATGAGTCTTTGGGGGACCAAGGGCAGAATAATGTGGTTCTCATGTAAGATATTGACAGACGTGATAGCAATTCTTAATGATAGTTAAACCTGTGTTGTAATGCTGAGCTGTGAGGCACTAATGAGCACATCTTTATATCTGAAGAGCGATTTAAAGAAATGTGTAGTTGCCAAGTTGACAAGGGGTGGATTGTAGTGGCTGACACATTGTGTTAATTTGAGAAGTTAAAAGCTTAACTAAATCAGCTCAGCAACTCCGTACCATAAAGCATGGAGGCCCCTCCCTTGGCTGTGTAAGACCCCCCGCTAAGGTATGGAGGTCCCGCTCTAGAATGACTCAGCACAAAAAATGATATAAAAAGACTGGAGGAAGGATGGTTGGTGCCACTTCCTCAGAGGAGGTCTGGCGTTTGCAGTCAGCATGGAAATAAGGGAGAAAAACTTTCAAGAAGCTGAATCTGTGTCTCCTCCCTTTGCTTTGCTGTTTTCCACCATCATGAACTGCTGCCCTCTGCCAGGTATCTGGCTACCTTGGACCTAGTGGAGTATGGACTAAAACCACCACTAACTGTGAGTGAGCTGGACAAACCCTTCCTTCCTTGATTTTGATTGTTGTGTATTTTGTCCCAGCAATAAGTGAAAAGTAACCAAGACATATATACATGTATGCCACATTTCACATTTTTTTCTTTCTACAACCCAAGGAATTACATATTATTATCTAAAATTTAAATATGAGCTAAATGAAACCCAAGGAGACAAAAATAATTATCTCAAGCGATCTAAGATTACAGACAGGATGTAGCTTTCATCATTCAACTTCATGCGCTATGTTCTTCTAACCATGTAATACTCTCTGTCAACACCCTTTAAGGTAATGCAAAGTAGATTTATTCCTCAAATCTCATGGATCATTTTATTTATTTGTTTGTTTATTTTTCTTCTCAAAAAAGTTTTTTAAAAAAACATCATATGGGATAATAACACATTTTGCCTATAAAAGTAAAATTAATCCAAAAGAAGATGTATCCTAATAGCTGAGTCAACAAATATTAGTAAGTTCATAATTAAATTCTAGAGGAAATACTGCGAACAAAAACAAAATTCTTTTTAAAACTTAGAGAACACCCCAGAAGAACTCACAAAGTTAAGTAATGCAATACAGGTTGTGTACCACTAAATAGAAAGCAAATTTACCACTTTTAGACTGTGTCACCACCCTTGGGCAACACGTACCCACAGGTAGCTTGATGACAGGACATTGTCAGCTGCGTCACTTTTATTTGGCATCACTAACAAAAGTTTTTTCATAATCTCTCACTGAAAAACAAAAGAGTTGGATGAGATTATTTCTTATTCTCTTCAGGTAATTGATGTTGTCAATATATTCCAACCCCAACGTAAAATGTGTCTCTAATTTTCATGCTATACAATAAGTCCATAGCATACAACTGCTTTTTATTTTGTATCAAGGTAGATCCCATATTGATGGTGTGACTTCAATTACTTGTTCAAATTCATTTATCAGAATGGTCCATGAAGAAGGGAAAGAGAAGAAGGGGAGCCATAAGAAGAGAGAGACAGAGGGAGAGGGAGAGGAAAAGCAAGAGGAAGAGGGGAAATAAGGCCTTAGAACATCTTGTTCTCTCTCTTGCCTTTTGATGTATGTGTATAAATATGTGTCATTCTATCTGTAATTACACTGGTCATTCTCCAATCTACCCCCTTTTTTGTCTGTTTGCAGTGAGGCAAGAAAATGTTATCTGAGCTAATCCCTAGGTTTCAAAAGTAGGTTGTAGGGCTGCCTATAGGATGTGTTTGCTGTGTCCTGGGAAGGACCAGAGGACTCTGCCCAGGCTATGCTTGGCTCCTTGCCCGCCCTCCAGTGCACTACCACTATCTCGTGAACTTCCTGTTCAGTCTCCTTTACACTACTTATCCATTCCTCATCATCTTAGCCATAACATACACAGTTTTCCCTGGATCTTTGTGATGCAAAACTTCACTTCAATGAATCATTCATGCTTTTCTCTTGTAAATCTGTCTTTTTTAATAAAAGTGTTGGCTGTGATCTTCTGATGAGTAAGGAATTCTTTTTCTCTCAGCTGTTAGTTGTATCTATTAAAAAACAAACCTGCATGAAGAAAAACCCTTTCAAAGTTTGTGAGAAAATCTACAAGGCTCAGGGGATGTGGGTGATACAAATTTATTTTTGAAAAAAGAATCTCCAGCTTTCTGTATTTATCTTACTGAAATGGTAAATGAATAAATAACATATCGTTCTCCCTTATAAATAGATTAGTTGCAATAAATATCAATTTGACATAAAGTTTTCCAATTATTAATAAATTATAAGTACTGAATGATTCTCTTGGTGGAGTTATTATGTCTACTAATAATAAATTATTAAAATTTTGTTGGTATATTCAATACATTGAGACCTACAAGTAATTTTTTTTTTTTTTTTTTTTTTTTTTTTTTTTTGTCAGAACCAGGAATTGAATTCAGGCCCTTGTGCTTGCCTGGGAAGCACTTATTCCACTGAGCCATTTCCCTGGCCCCTGTACAAGCAATTATTAGGTTGATGTCTTTAGGAAGTTTCCTTAAAACATAAAACCCTGAGAAATGTAAGTTTCAGTTTGGCCCAAAGAATAATTACACAGAAGGCAAAGCTTGACTAGGATAGGTGGAGAAATTGTGTGCAGGAAGATTTCAAATCTAACCAGCTGTCATTGGCTACCTGACGGGTCACCAAGTAGAAAAGAGAAAAGATCATGCAATTAAGGTAATACTGCAAATAGTGTAAGTGAAAACTTAAGGGCAGAAGTAAACAATATTGGCAGTTACTGGATAATGTGGAAAATCAGTATGAATTGATTGAAAAGAATTACAAACTAAAGCTGTTCAAAATTATTACTTTTGTTAGTTAACAGGGAGCCCCAAGACTTCTTAAGATACAACTACAATTGTTCTAAAATAAGATTTAAACTTTAATTAGGCTGGAGATAACCTAGAAGTCATTGGTGAAGGCACTGTTTTGATCTTAGAGTAAAATGGAAAAGATCAAGGTCTTACATTAACATCTTTTATTTTCTTACTGGCAATTACAGTAATAATAATAATTTAAATGTTAGCTTGCTGTGAACCCTAAGGTAAGTTCAGTTTCTAAGTAGAAGGTAATGGTCTTCCAATCAGTTGCAATTTTTATTGTTAGAAAGATTTCTTAGGGCCGTTGAGATAGCTCAGCAGAATAAGCACCTGCTTAGGCAAGCACAAGGACCAGAGCTTGATCCCACAGCACCACATGCCATGCTGGTCCCTCCTTCAGACCCCCTGAGCCAGCTGCTGTGTCTGGACATGGTGACCCACTCCTGTAATCCCAGCACCGGGGAGGCTGAACTCTTGAAACTCTCTAAGTCTGAGCTGTGTAGTGAGACCCTGCACCAAATACATAAAATAAAAGAGAAAGATTTCTTCTTCCTTGAATTACTATATACTTTCTAAAATATTGAAACCAGATTTTCAAGTTAGAAAGGGCCTGAAATTTCTCCGTACTGCTTTCCAGTGAAAAATGAAAATCTCCAGTCACACTTGCACGTTCCTCAGTACAAATTCTGTATCATTTTATTTCTTAAGACAAATATTCCAAGAACAAGATTCTATGATTGTACATATGCATATATAATTTTTAAATGTGTGAAATGATATAAGAAAACTCAAGATGTAAGAAGCCTAAAATTGTATATACTTCAATAAAGTGAAGAAAGGACAAATTTAAATTTAAGTATCTCACCAGATTAGATAACCAAGTAAATATTCTTATTCTAGATGCACTAAGCTGAAGCTTACCAATTTATCTTCCTTCTTCTATAGTTAATAAAATGAATGCTATCAGAAGAAACTAGCTTAAATATTTTGTTGTCTTATTCCCAAATAAAGAAAACTATATTTTATTCAGTGATTTAAGAAGTGAAATTTTATTAATACATGTTAAAATTCCAACAAAACTGTGCAATGCACAGGAATTACATATAAAAATAAGACACATTTTTTGTCCTTAGAATTTAGTAGTTGTAAAAACAAATAATGATCCAATCAGAGTATCCTATTCATTCTTTACAAAATTAAACCAAGTTACTAACAGACTAGAACTATAGTATATAGGTGACTAAGTGCATAGGGAGAGATGGTTTTCTTTTAATTTCATTGCTTGTTATTTCAGAAGGAAATTTTGTACATTATAATGCTCCCCTGAAACTATACTTAACCACTATCCTAATACCACCTCTTTTAAAGTTGGCACATAAATATTGATCAAGTTTAGGTGTACCAGGTAGCAAGCAGATTGTAACAAGTTTGCCTGTCACTAGATGGATATATTCCAAATTGGAATTTTCATCCACATTCACTGATAAATAATTATATTCAGAGGAAATTTTTATTAACAGTTTTTCAACAAAAAGGGACCAACGCAGGTAAATGTTCAGAATTTGTCATTGGATCACATATTCCAAATTGGCACTATTTTCAAGAGCTACTGTAATGAGCAGCATTATTCATTTAATTTAGATCTGGCGATTCAAAGAGACCCTGTCTTGTTATGTTGAATTCATTGGAATAAACCTGAAAAAATATATATAACTCTGAGAAATTAAACACAACAGACTTATTCTTTATTTTGATACAGCTAATCATATAATATAGGATTGCTAAAATAATTATCATGTGTCAATTATGTACAAGTGAGTTGCTGTGGATCTATTTATTTAAGTTAAGAAGTGAATAGCTTGTTTTATAATTGTTTAGTTTTAAAACATATGTTTCAAATAATGAGTAACATAGTGTGTCTTATTATAGTGTCTTATTTAACAGCAGTCATTAACTAAATAGCAATTATGAAAAACATATTCAAGGAATTAGAATCATCGCTTTCCAAAACTATATGCAATAATGGTTTAAGTTCATGTGTCATTTTTTTCTTTTTTAAACAGTAGGGTATATTCATACTACTTCTCTTATTTTATTACATTGCTCAATTTCAGATAATTTTCCCCTTGAAAATTAAAATTAAATAAGTGGCCCAAATTGAGAAGACGCCTTTTGCAGACAGACATGCCCGTTGTCTAAATTAGGCCTTGGCTTTTGTTTAGAGAAGAGATGTCAGGTCTATTTCATGTTTCTAATTTCCCTTCCACCTTGGACTCCAAGCTGTCCAAAGGCATAAATTCCTATTTGTGTTGCCTTGCATTTTTCACCAGATCTATCCCAGTGCTGAAGAGAATGATCTGTTACTTTGTTTCTCACACCCAAAGCTTCCTTTTCCCAGTGCCATGCCTACCATTGAGACTTCTCAGTGTAAAGGGACATTTAAACAAAATACAGAAAAGACAGCCACCACTTTCAGATTAGTGCTAGGGGCAGATAAAGTGGGGAAAATAATGGATGATTGAGTACTGTAAACCAGGACTTGTGCTAATTGCTGTAAACTCTATGGAGTTTTCTCTTTTTATCTGCAGGGAGGTATTCCAGGATGCTTCCTCTGAGGACAGCAAAATCCAGAGATACCTGAGTCTCATATAAGTGAGAATATATTGCACATAACCAGAACACATCTCTCATATATTTCTATATTAACTCTATATATCTTACCAAACTTAATACAGTGTCATAAATTGTTGTTATAATGTATTGTTTAGCAATAATCACAAGAAAATAAGTTTCCCCATGATCAATATAGATACAAAAGATTGGATTCCTCACAAAAGGGCAAGTGATAGAAATGTTATGTGCAAAAAGCTTCAACATTTGTTTACTAGGGGGGCTTGTGGGTTAGCTCAGTTGTTTAAGTGCCTGCTGGGGCAAATCCAGTCAGGTGCAGGGGACCATGGTTTGATCCCCAGCTCCCCATGCTTTACCAGACCCACCCTTAAGGCAGCCTGAGCCAGCCAAGAAAAACCCAAAAAATTAAAAATCCTTCTCATCATTTGTTTATTGGATTGAAGATAGACGAGACTATGTGAGAAGGAATATAGATGGGTCCCTTGGGCTGAGGTCAGATTCCTCCAGGTGTTAGCCAGAAGGAAGCGGACACTGCCTTTCTGCAAACATAATGTAACAAACTTTTGTCAATAAAGTGAATAAGAAAGAAATTGCATTATCTCCAAAGTCTTTTCAGATAATCTTTTAAATTGCCAGCCACCTTAGTTCACCACTTTTGAGACTGAGCTCAAAAACCAGTTAAGCTACCTGTGCATCTATGTGACACCTGGGTATGGTTTTAAACCACTTAGTTTGAACTTTGGAGTTTACAAACTTCAGTAAGTTGTGACATATTTTATTTTTATACCAAATTATAAGAATGATGGCTTTTTCATTGCTTTTTAGACCTGTGTTTTATTTAGGGTTTTGCTGTGGGAACAATACAGGATGCATTTTATAAAATTATTTTATAATGAATCACCTAAAGAGCCATATACAAAAAGTACAGGAAATGTGTTCACACACTAAAGTGCAAAGAATCCATCCAAGGGCCTAGATTCCATAATAATGTCCCACACGTGTCCAGCTGAAGACCTAGAGTGTGTAACAATGCCTCCCACAAATCCAACTTGATGTCTAGAGCCCATGACAATATCTCATGCAGGCCTATTTCATGGATCTGTGATTAGAAGTCCCAAAATCAGTGGTGGAAGCTAGTAAGCCTGTGTCAGTAGGATGAAGGATCTGTGCCAGCAGGCTGAGGTATTTGATCTGGAGCCAAGGTGAAGTGCTCAAAGTAAGAACCAGAGTTCTCTGAAAAAATACCACAGCCATCCTCAGTGATATAGAAGTCCTGAGCTCCTGCAATGATGAGGACAGCTGAGTTCACATCAGGAAAGCTAGAACAATAAGCTTCTCCAAGAGATAGGTCTGCATCGCCTTCCTCTCTGGAGCCAGGAAGCAATCAACACTCCAAGTATGATCAGAGCTCCCCCCAAGTGAAGCATAGCCATTCTCGGAGAAAGTAAGGTCCTGAGCTCCTTTGACAATGAAATGAGACAAAGAACTCTGGCTCTTTGAGCATTGCTTCCTGGCTCCAGATCAGATTCCTTGGCCTGCTGGCACAGATCCTTCATTCCACAGCCATGTTTATCAGTAAAGCCAGCATAATAAGTACGCCCCTCTGAAAGAACCAAGAGCTCTCTACAGCCTTTGTAACAGCTTCCAACAGCTCCTCAAACAGCTACTCTACCTTTCCAGTGCTGCCTCTTATGCTACTGGCAACAGTCCTCAGATTGACCTGCCACACCCAGCACCCTGCTAGTTCAGTTCAGCTGAGAGTTACAAATGGACTTTCTGTTGTCGATCCCATATAACCTGCTAATTTAAGACTTTCATAATTATTTGAGTGGTAATATCAAGCAATGAGTTGCATATTTCTATTTGAAATTGAAAAATGATGGGTGCCAGTTAATTGATGAAGAGTTTTTCAAAACATGGAAGTTGATGTGATTACCTACGAAGAAAAAATGAGTTGCCAATTACAAGGTATGTGCTCCCCAGAATTTAAAGTTTTATAATGAAAAAATCAGTTTTCATGAAAATAAAAAGAAGCTGCCTAAGAAAACAAGCAAAATAAAATGTGGGGTCATATACATTATTTCAAGATGTATGACCCAATTAATAATGATTGAGAATTACTCATTTCATTTTAATATGAAAAGGTATTCAAGAACAGTATCAATAGCATCATAAGGGGCTTGTGGGTTAGCTCAGTTGTGCCTGCTCTGGCAAACCCAGTCAGGCACAGGAGTCTGCAGTTCAATCCTCAGACATTTAAGGCAGCCTGAGACAGCCAAAAAAAAAAATCCCACTGAACTTCTGGGCTGGCCAAACAGATCAGCAATTAAAGTACCTGCAAGCAGGCACAGGGGTTGGGGGTTCAATCCCCGGGCCTGCTGTGCCAGCCCCACCCCTGGGGCGCACTGAGAAAACGATTGAGACTGGGCTGGGTGTGGTGGCTCCTGCCTGTAATCCCAACACTTGTGAGGTTGTAAACAGAAGAATCACTACAAGTCCGATCTAGTAGTGAGACCCTAAACACAATCTAGACCCTTCCCTAAATTATAGGAAAAAAAAAATAGAACAGTAAGCATTGAAAGCAACCTGAAATATGTAAAAGAGTGAATAAAAGGTAAGTGTAGACCAATTGCTAGTTTCATACAGTACTTGTAGGAGCAATTCTGTGGTGTGTCATACAACTACCTATTAGTAAATGAGACTCAGTGGGTTTTGAATACTAGTTTACTTTGCAACAATTGGAAAAACTTTAGAGACATTATAAAGGAAAATTAGTATAGTGAAACAAACCTTTAAAAAGTTTCCATTTTAAAATTCTGCACTCCTGTTTATTCTTTGCCCTTTAAAAAGTTGTAAGATTTATCTGGGACACAACGGACTAAAGGATACTAGAAAAATAATATAATTATATACACCTCAAACTGTTTTTGTGGGATTAAAGGAGATAAACCAACATCACACGTAGTAGTTATCCAATCAAACGTTAGCTCATGGACATATGTAGCAGAGAACACTTTACTAAATAATTCAAGTCATTTGTGTTCCTGTTGTGACTAAAGGTATTTTGCATAAAAATCAGCAAAACCTAAATTTAATTTCTTTCAATCCTTTCCAGCACTGAAATTATGTCTTTTTTAACCCATATAGACACATGCAAGGAGAAGCCTAAGGCAGATGATTTTCCTAATTTCTAGATTTCTCAGAATGTACTTCAATTTCTAAAACACATCATATAATTAATGTATAAATCTGGTATTGATCATAAGAACACTTTCTTCGGCATTTGATATTTTGGTTTTGCACATACTGTCCCCAGAGTATGCAGCTTTGCAGAAAATTCACTACTAAAATTTTGAAAGGTGAGCATATTAAGCTAATCCCTAATATAATAGGAAATATTTAATAAAATGGGCAGAGGAAATTCATTTTACTCTGAAGAGTAATGATATTGAAATGATTTAATATATTTAGTTTTCATTCATCTATCTTCTTTTAATCTTAATAACTACTAGACAAACAAATATGCATCTGGAAAACTCAACAATAAAATTTCTAGAGCACTAAAATTATTTCTATGAGATATTTGGGCTAAAAATATTCATAAAAATGTAAACTTTCGTAGTGCATATTGTACTTAGCGCTTTCAGGGTCTCTTAATGTTTTAAGAAGATGAATCCATCCTAGTGGTCATAAACATATTTGGAATCAAAAAGATTCCAAACTTTCGTAGTGCATATTGTACTTAGAGCTTTCAGGGTCTCTTAATGTTTTAAGAAGATGAATCCATCCTAGTGATCATAAACATATTTGGAATCAAAAAGAAATGCAATTAGAGTTCTTTTTTTTTTTTTACTAGAGTGACACAGTGATACTTTTTTCCCTTTTTAAAATTTCTCCATCACTTTAAGTAACCATCGCTGATTTTTCAACTATTCCAATCCATGTGAAATGTCTCAGATTTCACAATACTGAGTCAGAGTATTTATTAATATCATTCTTATAGTGTCAGTATAGAAAAATTTATTATAAATATGTCAAATGGAGATTTAAAAATATATGCAATATTTATTTGTAAGTTAAGATAAAACCCAAAATCTCTCCTACAAAAAAATTTTTCCCTATTCTTATTCACAACTCACTCATCACTCAGCTTGAACTCATCTTCCCAGGTGTGGGGACCTAGGAGTAAACTCAGGTACCAAACTGTATTGCAGTAATGCAAAGAGCTGTTTTCGTTTGCTTCTGCCATAGGCGATCATAATTTCCATTGATGTTTCAGTTTATATCCTATTTTCTGATTAAAACATCCAGTAACTCAAACCAACAGTCTGGACATGTTCACTCAACAAAAGTCACCAAATATATGCCATGTTCTAAGCACCATGAAACCTACTTAGAAAACACAGAAGGGAAAAACTTAGGACAGCTACAGTCCATCTCACCAGTCTGCAAGGATGGAGATTTTTAAGGGCTTATTGTCCCAACTTCCCTCAGCATGAAAAGTGCCCATTGAATTACATGTCCAAGTTTGAAATTAATTATCATTTCTCTCTTTCCATACAGGTGATTTTCACTGAACCTTCATCCCAAATTACCTAATCTCTCCTATATCTATCTTGCCATTGTCCTTGCCTATCACATAGAGCTTTCACGTCTTTTCTTCTGTTACTTATGAGGTACATTTTTAAAAGTTCATATTTTAGATACCTTCTCTGTATCTCCTCTGTATAGTTTGGCTCTTTTAGCACTAAGAGATGAATTATTGCATATTGAGTAAATGTGAGAGGCTGGAGCTCATCCCAAAACGTTATTCTCTGCATATGTTAATCTCTAATACTACAATATAAAATACCAGAATATACAAGGCGAGGTAGAGATAATTTTGTCATAGGATGTAAAATCATGAAACATTTACAGACTAAGGAAAATTTGAATGTGCAAAACATTTACATACGTAGGACTGATTTTGTTTAAATACTTAACACTGCAAAAATGACTACCACTGGTATCTCTTTAACTCACATAATTCATGATATTATTATTGCCACAGTAATAAAATAAAAACTTCTATTATTCAAAGTGGACATTAGTGTTCGTAGCACGATTACTGCTAACAGTAGTGTTTTTAGTATTATGGCTATAGTTAAAGAGAAAGCACTGCTTGAATAATTAAACCTTGTAAATATATTACTTGTTTCACATGTAAGAGAATATATAAAAAGATTCACTTAGATATCCTGGCAAGAATAAATCATTGCCTTTATTTCTAAATGAATATTGAACAGAGACACAAATGTGTATCATTGTTTAAATTAATTGAAAGTCACTGATATCTGAGTATAATGTACATAAATTCTGTAATTATAAAAGACGCGAAGGAAAATTTACATTTTTGAACCAAACCATCAAAGTAGTAAAGATAAATATAAAGCAAATTATTTTTCAGTACTTTATATAATTTACATTTTATTCTAAAATAATATGAATTAGACGATTAAATTATGAAAAATAAGGCAAGGTACTTTGGAGAAATTTCCTCTCATTCTGTATTTTATTTGTCTGAGGTATTACTCACATTAAATCTAAAATTAAACACTGTTAAGGTTTATAAATCATAGTGTATATATAGGTCATATTAAACTGCTGAAGAAACAGACAAACATCTTCCCAAATTGATGTTACAATTTCACAGTCTTAAAATGAAATAAAAATTAAATTCACTCTGTAGCTTTACCAACATTTGCCTTTTACAACTGTGTTAGACTCTTTCTTTGTATAATGGTATATTTTTACTCTGAAGAGTAATGATATTGAAATGATTCAATACATTTATTTTTCATTCATCTATCTTCTGTGAAGTGTGTACTTAGTTGTTATTTTTTCCCTCAGTGCTGTTTTTTACTATATGGTTGAATTAAAAGACTAACCAAATATTTTTGAAAAAAATGTTGTTGATCAGATTGACAAGGGAATATTAGCTGAATAAATTCTGGACATAGACACACATTGTTTTTTCTGTAAGTGTAACCATTATCATTAGTTATACTTAAAATGAAGTTTATAAACATGTGCATGTTCATGTATTACATCCATCTACACATAGAAGATGGAATATTTTTTCTATTCATTAAAGTTTGTATAAATTCTACTATGCAGTGAAAAGCATAATGTTTGACTTTTTAAGAAAAATATGCTCAATTTGAGTTATTCATAACATATGCAATGATAGCTGATTAGCTTAATAGCTTTTCCAATTTTTTTGTACATTGTATAACAGTATATTGATTTACTTATTCTCTAGATAATGTATATTTCGAATCTTTTCCAACTCCTCAGTATTATAAGAAGTTGTAGGAGTACAGACTCTCCACATTTTTATGTAACGTGCTTCTAGACATACAATTCCTTTTTTTTTTTTTTTTTTTTTTTTCGGAGCCAGGGTTTTAATTCTGGCCCTTGTGCTTGCCAGGGAAGCGTTTATTCCACCGAGCCATCTCCCCAGCCCCCATACAATTCTTATATTAAAGGAATTTTCATTTTAAAATATACTGGCTGCTTCCAAATTTAACTCAATTTGTTGAACAAAATAAAATATTTGTCTTTTTCCCACATTTTATTAACATGTAGACATACAAAAGCATTATTACTTTGATATTGTGTCATTGAAATTTGATTTAATATGTAATTATTTTAAGCATCTGTTCATTGCTTATTCCTCTTCCCTCCTTGCAAGCGCAGTGCCTTGAGTTCAGTTTCCAGTACCTTCCCCAATATAATAAAGTTGTTGTTATTCCTTTATAAAATTTTATTTTAAAAATAAATTCATAGGGGCCAGGGAGATGGCTCAGTGGAATAAGCGCTTCCCTGGCAAGCGCAAGGGCCTGAG
>NDGM011218416.1:948-11813 GCA_002564305.1 Octomys mimax
AAAAGAGAGAGAGAGAGAGAGAGAGAGAGAGAGAGAGAGAGAGAGAGAGAGAGAAAGAGAGAGGTACAGGCTCAACAAGACAGGTTTATTTCAGAACAAACCTGAGAAGAACTCCTCCGGCACTAGAGACCACACCAGCAACTCTTGCAAGATGAGGGGGTCTTTTATATGGTCATGGGGAGTGGGATGTTCAGTGAGCAGGGGTCCTGGCTGCCTGTCAACTGCAAGGCTTGAGACAGCATGAGCAGTTATGGTAGCCCAAGATTATCAATAATCACGCCTCAGATAAACCTCATTGGCTATGATACTGTCACTGCACAAAGCTATGGTAGCCCAAGATAAGGCTTGGGGAATCTCAGGGAGCTAAGGCTACTATCAGGGGCAGAGCTGATAGTGTTAAGAGTGCCTAGATGCAGTCCCCGGATGTAGTCCCCGGATGCAACTCTGCTAAGAAGGGACAGTTTAAAGGGGGCTCTTTGAATCAGGATAGTGATGGCTGGATTCCTTCACTGATTTTTCTTTTTTCTTTTTTCTGTATTTTAGGGAAGGGTCCGCAGGGTGTCCAGGGTCTCACTACTAGATCGGACTCATAGTAATTCTCTTGTTTACAGCCTCCCAAGAGCTGGTATTACAGGTATGTGCCACCATGCCCAGTCTCAATTGCCATCTCAGCATGCCCCAGGGGCGGGGCCGGCACGGCAGGCCCGGCCTCTTCACTGATTCTTAAGATTTGTCTTGCTCCAGGGAGATAGCTCAGTAGAATAAGCACTTGCCTGCCAAGCGCAGGGTACTGAGTTCAATCCCCAGTACCAAAAGGATTTATCTTTACCCCATGTAAATACACTGTTCCTTGCTCTTTGGTGTCCTTCCTATCCCAATCCTCCCCAGTTTGCAACTCCTGTCCTTACAGATGTGCAAGTTGCTAAATCTGGGACAGAGCCTTCTCTCCAAGTGTTGTTCTACAGGAATTCTCCCCGTCTCCTCAGGGTCTGACCCAAATAGGTGCAATCCTGCCAGCTGCTGCTGCCCACTAAGTGCAAGCTGCTTGCGTGGGCTGTGGAGCAGACTGAGGGAATGAATGAGGGTTTCACGGAGAGGCCAGCAGCAGAGGCCCACATGTACACAGTTGCCGGACAGAAAATAGCCCAAGATGATGATGATCTTATTTTCTTAGCGGCTAATTTCTAGTTACGGTACTGAACACAGAGTTACAAACAGTTTGCACCAGCCAGTGGTCTGCCCTGTGCACCAGGCCGGTCAGTAAATATTTGGTGAGCCTGCAGACTGCTGAGAGGAGAGGACAAATGGACTCGAAACATTTCAGGCACTTAGTCAAAGAGGAGAGAAATGGGCTTTCATCAGCGTTCCTCGTTTGTCTTGGTTGAGAAGTTGAAACAAAATGATAATTAATTAGTCTGGTTTATGAGCAGGGAGCTTTTTGCAGGACTGGTCCAGGTATTTTAGAACACAATTCTTGAACCTGCCCCTTGGCCTCCTAAAGCTTTGATTGCTAAGGACCTCTCCACTTTTGAGGCAGAGTTGAGTTAGAGAGATGTGTGTCAGCCCAGCTTTTCCATGGTCATGCAGCACAAACAGTCCCAGAGTTAGGTTTCTGGCCTCCCAGCCAAGGGAGGCATTTTTCAGACCTCTTGCCTCTTTCACAGTACTCTTCTGATCTAAGTGTCACCTACCAAACATCCAAAAAATTCTTGGGCCCAGCACAGCCTTGGCTTTGAATGCAAGTTAGCAAACAATGGGAACAGTGAAACGGAGACCTTCCAGAAGGGGACACTTTGAATGTGGCAGGACAGGCGCTGAATGCTGCTGTACCTCCTCAGTGTCCTCTGCTGGAGAGAAGCAGATGGACAACTGACACCTATGCTGTCCCTGCTGTGTCCCCCACACAAGCAGAGCCTCACAAAGGGGAAAGACTTGTCCCTCAGTGCCCTGTTTACCTCCCAAGTCACTGGCTAATACAGTTGGCAAATAACAGACTCAATACCCAGCTAACTGGGCTTAGTCCCATCTCTGAAAATGGTCATAAGGCTCAAAACCCCTATAAGTGCCTCCCAGCCTGGACTTTCCATCTCCTTTCAGCAAGTGTAGGACAACTTGAAATGCCTAGACTGACTTAAAATGACCAGAAATGTAACTGGCTTCCCAACAGCTATGGCTGCCAAACAGTTTCTCAGCAAAGAGAAAAATTAATGCACTGAAATAATTTTTCAAAAAAAAGAGGGAAGGTGTGAGAAAGAGGAAGAAGAGAGAAGAGGAGAGAGGCATCCATCAATTTGACCATAGAGTCAAGAGTCTCCATTTTTTTAAAAAAAAAGTTCACTAGAAATCACCAAAAAAGTTAAATCCAAAGCCAGGAGGAGTTGCCAGTCCCTAGAGACATGGTGTGTTGAATGTGGTAGACCAGCTGTCCAAGATGACAAGATTGTTGTTGATGGATACAGGCCTCCAGGGAGATGGGCTGTCATGGTCTGATCACAGTTGTTTACATCTGTTCTTTGGAATACTAAAACAGCCCTGTATTCCAGGCTGTAAGCTTGAGAAAATTCACTGCAGTCCGCTCAGAAGCACATAACAGTTTGAGACGAGTTCTCTTAGCGCAGGTCAATCAAGACTCTGCAGAAAGAATGCTGGAGGAGGGGGCAGAGAGCTGTTTCCTACCCCTGTCTGCCACCTGTCTGTGTGTCACTAGCCATAGTTCCCTTGGGGTAAAGTGGAGTTCATACTTGCCTTCCCATGTTGATGTGAGGCTCAGATGACAACCTGAGTGTAAATGTAAGCTCTCCTGGTAGTTGATGTCCCAAGGTTACTCTGCCATTGCCCTGGTTGTGGAAGACCTCGAAGGGACCTTTCCTACCATTTTCGTCCTGCGTAGGGCCTTGGCTTTCCATCTCATGCTCCATTCCCGAGGCCTCCCAAATGTGTTGCGTCTTTGGATATTCCTGGATCATTGCTCCTGTCAGAGTATTATCAGCTAGTGGCAGAATCAGTACTCTAGTATATGCCCATATGTGCAGAGAATGTTTTCTAGAATCCAGTATTTACTCTACTGCAAGCAAATGCACCGAAGACTCTGACAAAGCTGTGAATGTTCCTCAACCCTACCCAAAGAATCAGTACTACAGAAGACCATGTGAACCCCAAGAGTCAGCTATTATGACCATATTAGTGAAGCTGTATAGGTGGAGCAAGCCAGAAGACACAGCTTAGCAGAAGCCAAAGAATTCCTGGCTCCATGATAAATATACCAACAACCATAGTGTCAAGGCATCTGCTATAGGAGCAAACCCTTCTATAGACATTTTCTAAAAATCCTCAAATGGTACCATAGTCCAGGTGTTTCCACTGAGGCTTTACACAATTCATTTCCTACCTACAGTCCATACTTTATCATAGCAAACAGAACAGCTAGTTCTTCTGGACCTGTAATCTCACAGACGACAAGTCTTTGATGAGATAGGAGTGAGTTTGCATGTATTCGTGGATACTGTGATGCACACAACTGAGTTTATGCAGAGAACGAAAGAGCCCAATGAGCCAGCAGTGCGAAGAATCAGAGAGATCAAAAGAATACCATGACAAGTCCGGGGAGATAGCTCAGTAGAGTAAGCGCTTACCTGGCAAGCACAAGGTCCTGATTTCAATCCCCGGTACTGCAAAAAACAAAAAAACAAAACAAAAAGAATACCATGACAGTTATGCACACTGTAAGAGAAGGCCCGAATAAAACAGAACACAGCATGAGAAGAAAGATTAAAAAACAACTACAAGGGCTGGCCAAATAGCTCAGCGGATTAAAGTGCCTGCTTAGACAGATGCAGGGGTCGGAGGTTCAATTCCCAGCCTGCCGTGCTGGCCCCGCCCCCCAGCGCATGCTGAGACAGCAATTGAGACTGGGTGTGGTGGCCCAGCTCCTGGGAGACTGAACACAGGTGGATCACTATGAGTCTGATCTACATAGTGAGACCCTTACTAAAATACACACACACACACACAAAATTGCAACTTAGGAAGGAAATGTCCAAATGGGGAGGGGAATAAGAGAGGGAGGAGTAGTAAAGGAAAGAACGAAAAAAAATTTTAAAAAGGAAAAAGTGTAAACAAAGCTTTTGTAAATGGGGAAGGGAAGAGGGGTTGAAGAGAGGGTAAGGGAATGGGGAAAAAGGAATCAAGATATATTATGTGCAGGTACAGATTTTCCATGATGAATGTGATCACTATGTATATATATAATGTACCAATAAAATCTGATTCAAGAAATTAAATAAAACCCCAGGGCTGGTGATGTTGCTCAGTGGCAGAGTGCTTGCCTAGCATTTGTAAAGCCCTGGATTTGATCCCTAGAAAAGGGGGAAGAAATTAATTAAGACTGAGAAAGGCAAAATTCAGTGAATAGAAGAAAAATTTCCCCAAGTGCTTTGTTTCATGCAAGAGATTATTAAAAGAACACACTCAGGGAAGAGGAACTCAAATATAAGATGATGAAAGGAAGAGACTCGGAAGCAAGGTGAAACACCATGCAGGAGGAATACATCAGTCCCAAGGAAGCCTGAGGCCAGAGTGAAAGCCACAGTGTAGTGTGAGGTGATCAGGTGAATGCATGACAACAAAGGCAAGGATCACATGGTGGAGTCAGATCGCAAAGGATCGCAAAGTTGTTGTGCCAGTGGATACTCCGCCTCTGTGCTCTGAGAATGGCCTCCTATTCCCTAGGTGAAAGCCTTTGGCCACATTTGGGCCACATGGGACCCAGCTTCTTTGGTGACAGCTGAGCAAATGAGCAATCAGTAGAATTTTCCTGGGATTGTAGAGTTGGATTTCAAGGAGACAGGGACTCTGGGCCTAAGGGGCACAGGTATCCTCTCATGGATGTGCAGAGGCAGCCCATCTAATAGAGTGAAAAACAGAAGAATGTGAAGACAGAAGGGGGCCTGTCTGGCCCCACCAAGGGAACAGCTGCCTCCATTCCATACAGTACTGTACCGTCTCCTTCCAGCACCCCAGAGAACTCAGCTCCCTTACCGCCATCCTGAGACCCTTCTGAATTTTTCTGTCAAGTCTTACAAATTGAGTTAATTTCTATTCAGTTTTAATTTTTTTCAGTATTGAGATTGAACCCAGGGGTGTTTTCTCACTAAGCTACCTCCCAGCTCTTTTTACTTTTTTATTTTGAGACAGTCTCACTAAGTGGTCCAGGCTGGCCTGAAACTTGTGATCTTCCCACCTCAGCCTCTCAGATAAGTGGGACTACAAGTATCTGCCATTATTTCTGGCTCTAATAATCTTAACTTTTAGAACTTTTTAGGTCAAAAGTAGAAGCCTTGCTGTTACTCTACGAAGAATTGACAGAACAGAAGCTCTTTAAACTACCACATAAAGAACGTATTGAAAGTATGTGAAAAATCATCTCACAAGCCTACATTTAATGGACAGGTAATTGATTTAAAATAAAACAAAACCTCTATGTTGCCCAGGCTGGCCTTGGACTCCTGGGCTTGCGCAATCCTCTTGCCTCAATCCCCAGAGGAGGAGGACCACGGAAGATCATCATACCCAGCTAATGGATTATTCTCAAATAAGAAGTTAAGCAAGGACTAAGAATCTCTCTAAATGTGATATCAGTGCTCAAAAAATGTTAGATTTGGGGGCATTTTGGCCTTTGCATTTTCAGACTAAGGGTGTTCAATGTGTACACGAATTGCAAATTTCCCCTTATGTGAAAGCAACATTGAATTCATCTTGCAACTGTAACCGTCCTGCCCAGGACATACAGGAGCTACAGGACAAGAGGCAGAGACAGGCCATCTGTAAGCAGTGTTCCCATGGGGTGCTCTCAGGGGGCCAAGCAGCAACGTATCGCGAGTGGGAGGAGTGAAAGACCCAGGTAGCCTCTGAAACAACTGTGCCCCCCCTCACCTCCTGGTCGCCAAGCGGTAATAATAGTTTCTCAGCACAGTTTATTCATTGATGACCTAAAATAACACACAATATATACTGTGTACAAACTCAAAAGACAACAAAATGATGTAAATAAACTAATGCTTTACTTGTCTTATGACTTTCTCAGCTTTTCCTTATTGAATACTTACTGATCCTCTAGCCTACCTCTGGCCCCAACCATGTATATGTTCCTTGATACGAAGGTCTGTCTTTCTGATATGAAGGAAGTCCCTCCAGACTCACCCTAGGTCATGTCTTCTATGCTAAGAGGCCTGCCTGGCAAGGCTGATTTCTTCTAGCTTCCACTCTGCAGAGGTAGCAGGGACCTTTTCCTGGGGCTATTTGAAGAATGCTTCCCTAATCTAGCACAGGATTAGTTTCCTGGCAGGTAGTCCTTCTGCTGTGAGACTGCATCAATGTTGGAGTTCTTACTACACCCCTCAACCCCAACAAGGCATAAAATCTTCCCTACATTTGCCCCCCAAAACCCTAAATAGCAAGCACAATGACAGTGCAAGATCTCCACTGTGCAAATATTCAGCCAAATTTCTTACAGCTTTGGCCCCTTGGCAGCCAATATTATTGTTCCTCAACCCCAAATGGTCATCCTGGGGGTCTCACAGACAGCTACAGGCAGGACCTCAGGTCTCCCTTCATAAACGGTTCTCACACTCCCCACCCAATAGCGTTCATCAGATGCTGGAATTGTTGAATACATGAAAACAGAGGGGAGCTTGGAGGTTGGTAATGTTATTTATTTTTCTTTAGTGTATGAAGTCTTTGTAAGGTGAAGGTGGCCAAGTAGAACTGTGATCTCTATTCCCGAAGAGAGAAAAAACTTTTAAATAATTTAATTATGACATTTGGGTTTAATATTAACAAGCTCAAAAGTTTTCCAGCACCCTTCCACAAAGCTTTTCAGTCTCCAAATGACTTCATTGTTCCAGGACAGGCCCTCTGAGTCTGGGGCATCAATTTGATTTACAGAGCATTTCAAAATATTTATATATTTTTTAGGGTTTCCATCACAGCCCCAGCCAGTAACCTGCTGTGTTTGAAATGTCTGGGCAGTAATTGTCATTGTTTGCTACAGCTATTTTGGACTCCGTCGAGCTCCGTGGCATTTTGTAGAATCTAGGAATGCAATTACCAAAGTTGTATACATAATCCAAGTGACCTCCTGGCTTCAAAGCTCAACCCCTTAGAAAAAAAGGATAACAACAGCAAAACGTTTGTTTAATTTTTCTTCTGCAGTTGGTCAGGAGTAGGTGGATTATTTTATGGCCAATTTGGCAAAAAGATGATTAGTGTAACAATTCCATATAAGTACAAAACAATGTTGAATTGAACATAGTAGAAAGAATAGGACGGGAATGATGAACTCTTCTGATCCACTGTCACACCTTTGTGTTTGTGGAGGAAACTAGAATCCCAGGGGATGTCTGGGCCCTGCAGGGAGTCTTCCTTCATGACGCAGGGGGTTGTTTTGTACCAATTCAAAGAGGGCACTCAAATGTCATTTAAAAGTAAGTTGCTAACAGTTAAGGACTTTACTTTTAAAACAAGCAGACAAAAATCTCTTTAGGAAGAAAAAGACCGTTTTAGAGTTAGTAAGTGAATACATGAGTTGCTCTGGATATCTTTAGGAAGTTTCAGTTTCTTAGATCAGCCATTTCTGAGAAGATAGGTCCTTTCCAAATCTCTCTCTCTCTCTCTCTCTCTCTCTCTCTCTCTACTATGTGGTGGAAACTGCACTCCTAAAGCTCTCTGACAATGAGACTCATTCAATTGAAGGAGTTTATAAACAGAATCTTTATTTTTTTCTGATGCTGGGGATAGAACCCAGGGCCTCACTCATGCTACACAAAGCGCTTTACCACTGAGCTACTGAGCCAGCACTGATAAACAGACTCTCTCAATGTCCAAGCAGACAAGTGGGTTGGGGAACTAAAGCTAAAAATATGGAAATATCAAGAGCCCCCTTACAATTTTATTGTGAAACAAAACGAAGTAGAATACTTTGTTGAAATATCTCCAGCAAGAGAGAAGCAGGCCTGGGTTCAATTCCTGGCACATCCTGTCTCAAAATAAAAAAGAAAGAGAAGGCAGTGTCCACGATCATCTCACAAGTACTTTCCAGGCTTAGTAGACGGGCCGCTGCCTCTCCCTTCCTGGCCTAGGTGGTGCGCGCGTGCACTTGGGGCGCTTTGCGGATGCTGTCACTCCTTTTGCTATCCAGGGCCTCTCTGGATGGCAACCTTCGCTTTCCAGCTGGGTTGCAGACTGGGCAGTGGCCAGGGAGACTGCAGAGATGCGGGCCCTGAACGGCTCCTCTGAAGGCCTGCGAGGTCCTCGGCCTCCCTGCAGTGACTCCAGGCCCAGAAGGCCCGAGCACACCCCATCCCCCCACCCCCCAGGCTCTCTGGCTGCCTCGGACCCACTTTTGTTTTTCCTACTTCTTTCCCAATCCTTTCAATTCGCCCTGTCTACCAAGTGTAGACAACCCCCTCGGCCAGCCCGTCCCCCACGCGAGCACCACCCGTTTGTTCTGCAGCACGGCTGTTCGCTGCCCGCCAGACTCCCCAGACGTCTAGCACAACAGCGCGCGCCGCGCCAGGAGCACACGCCGCCGTCTGCGGAGCAGCGCGCGCCAGCGGCGGGCTCGGGCGGGCGGGCTGCGCTTCTGCAGCCCTGGCGGCCGCTAATGATTCCCAGGCCCCCGGAGGCCGTGCCACTGCGCCTGCGCGGCAGCTGGAGGGCCATTGTTCCCGGGCTGCAGCCGCGGAGGGCGAGGGAGGGGTGCCCGGCCCAGAAGCTGGGGTATTCAGAGGATGGTCATCATTCCCCGACCTAGAGTGTCCACCTAAACAGGTGACCTCATGTCCAGCCTCTCGATAAATCATCCAGAAGCTGCAGCAGGAAGTTGTCCTCAGGGAAGCTCTCGAAGGTTTTTGTTTTGTTTTAACTTTTGCACATCACCAAGATAAAATATCCGACTGACTACCTTTTACGTAAATTATGTGGCTCTGAAATGCCGATTTGGTATCCAGACAGGCCTATCGTTCGGCCAAAGGCGCTTTTATCGTGTAAGCTTTACTGGGTACTTCCTCCCTCTTTCATGTATACTCAGTTACTTTGGTTTGTCTTTTATTACTGTAAGCATGGCTTTTGATTCAAGGAAATGAAAGCTTTGACATTTTGGTTCGGTCATTCATTTCTTTTAAAAGGAGACTGATGCTTTTGTGATGTAAAGATGTTCCCTGGGAAGCAATGACAGACCCCACCGGAAGAGCGGATTTAACAACAAATACATTATTCTTGCAGAATTCTCCTTGTGCCAGGAAAGCAAAGCAAGCCGAGCCTTACAGGGAGAAAGAAAGCTGCAGTGCCCAAGGGAATTCAAGCAGCAGCGAGGACGCCAGCCCCTCCTGCCTTCACTACAAGCAGAGTTGAAAATGCCTCACAAACTAGCAGATTAACGCTTTGCTATGTTCTTAAATCTAGTCAAGTGTGGACACCTGGCTGAGGCGTGGGGGATAGGAGTGAGGCTACAGAGTTGTCATCCTAGGTCTGAGTCTGAAATGAAAACGAAAGACCCGGGAGCACAGTTTGATGGAATAATATGAGTAGAAAGAATCCATGAAGAGAATCAAAGCCAACATCCCAGTCTTACAGTACATCTTCCTAGGAACTGTCCCCTAACTATGGGACAGTTCTGTGGCAGGTTTGTTTTCTGGGAGTTTTATTTTTATTATATTTATTTATTTATTTTGTGGAACTGGGGATTGAATTCAGGCCCTTGCACTTGCCAGGGAAGTGCTTATTCCACTGAGCCATCTTCCCCGCCCCTTCTGGGAGTTTTAGAGGAGAAAAAATAGTGTCTTCCTGAGCCACTCCAAGTTTCATGGCTGACACCTGTGACCTGAAGCTTTCTGCCAAAGCACATCTGTATTAAGGACGGCTTGACCTTGACTAAGTCAACGTGACTGTAAAGAGGCAAATGCTGTAGGTCGAAAGTCAAAATTATATTGGGTTATCTTAGGCCCTTTAATAGCCTGGCTAACAAACTTTGAGGGATGTGCCATTAAGCTTAGTATAGCTGTAGCTTCCATCCACTCTATAGCTAAGCATGCTTTAAGACAACGTCTGAAACCTCAGGAAAAGATTTCCCTGTTTTCTGTCACCCCTGCAATACGCTAATACACTAATATAAATGGTTAAGTGTGTGATTTATGACTTTCCCTTGTTCTGTTCCTATGCAAGTCCTGTAAGCTCTTCCACCATGGAACGTGTGATTCACAGAAACTTGAATCCGTATTTCTTGGGCCCTCATGCCTGGCTCAGAATAAACCACTTTTTCTTTCCTTTAAAGCAGTCATTATTTTACCCTGATACACCCCAAGAACAAAAGACAGAGAATCAAGAGAAAAACGTAAGAAATGTATTTAACCAAAGTTTTATGGTACATAGTATTATAGGCAGCTAAATTAGATAGAAATTAATGCACAGCGAGAGAGGGGCTGGGCCCTCAAGGAAATCAGCACACACACAAAAATAAAGACACCAGAACTGTGGCTGGAGGCTCATTTGAAGAAGGCCAGGCCTCAAAATGAAGATGCAATGGGCAGGCCTACACACCTCCCTAAAGATAAACAGTAATTTAAAAGTATACTATAATTAGCACCACCAGGTCCAATAAATGCAGACTGGCATCAGTCACCTAGGTGGGTGGCCAGAGCATCTGGGTCTATCCCTTCCCCAAGATGGCTTTCTTCTTTCCATGTGCCCTTGCTACATAACTCTTTTTCCCTGATGATCAGTATCAGCTAAGTTAGCATATATAAACATTTTTTAACATTTATTTATTTATTTAGAGGGAGAGAGCGAGCGAGCGAGCGAGAGAGAGAGAG
>NDGM011218452.1:0-11724 GCA_002564305.1 Octomys mimax
TGGACTAGCTGGGTGGTTCTGTCCCCTACACTCTCTGCAGGGATTGCAGCTTCAGGGTTTCACTCTTGGCCTGTATGCCAGGCCTGAACTGAGTCTGGTAGAGACAAGGTGGAGTAGAGGGGAGAGTCAGCTCTCCCACACACTCACCAGGCCTGGGCTAGTACTGTATCTGGCGGTTTCCAGAATGCGACAGAAATTCTTACTAGGTGCGCAGGGTGGATGAGGTGCTACGGAGTGGTGCGGGACTTCCCAAATTTGTGGAAGAGGGTCTCACCCTTGCTGCACCTGGGGTGGGACCAGTAAGCCCCACTTGGGCAGGGTAGTAGGAAGCTCTCCCACACACTCACCGGGCCTGGGCTAGGACTGGATCTGGGGGTTCCCAGAACGAGCCTATTTTCATTTTTTAAGCAGAAGTATTTGGGTAATATCTAAGTCCTTGCTGGTTTGGAAATTATTAGGATGGAAAAGAAAGATGAGGCTTATTCTTTACAACGAATATGAACCTTTCAAATTATAAAATAAGTGGTTTTAATGCGTGAAATGGCCCATCATGTATTTCAGATCTCTGGAAGAGGCAACTATGGCTTATATGTATTGGAAGACTCGCAGAACTCTTTCTTTGCCCAGGTGAGTGCTCGCTCACTGCGACCACTCACTTTATATTTGAAAGTATTTCATCCTCTGACACTGGATTACTCAAATGCATCCCCTGCCCTGAGGCACCTCCGCTGAAAAATATCCAATTGTCCTCAAGGAAGAAGCGAAGATGAATCCCAGAATCCAGGAACTTGACTAGAGTATTGCGGATAGCCATTTTGGGTGATTTTCCCTCCTTGTGGAGTTCACCCCGCCCTGTCTCTTACAATCCACAGTAACATTTTCATACTTTCTGAAAGTGCTCCGGGTGGAAGCAGGAACGCTGTGCCTCCTCCACTTTGTAGATGTGTGCATTTCGCCCACTGTGAATTACCTCTGTCGAGTTTTCTTGTTTTTTTTGTTTTGTTTTGTTTTTTTGTTTTCAGACTCCTGCTGGCAAAACTCACAGATGCAGTGTGCATCCCTAACAGATAGAACCCTGTCCCCAGCAGGGCAACCCAGGCGTTCGCAGCTCCGACACGTGGCTGATCAAGTGCTCCACTGAGAAATCTGTCTTGTGCCACAGGCAGAAGGCAAAAAGACTTTGCCAATTCTGGGACACACAGACTCACCCCTGCCATATTTTTGTTTTCAAAAGAAGAAAGAGAGCATCAAATCCATGCTACTGTGAGTAAAACTGTTTCCAGACTCCGTGCTTCCTTGCGCTAAAATCATTTCTGTGCCAGAGTCAAGCCCTGACACAGGAAGAAGCTTAGCAGAGTAGAAACGTCCTGGTGCCCATAGTACTGCTCACGCTGTCTCATTCATCTGAGAAGTCTTTCTGATTTGACGCTGCCATCTTTCAGGCACTGTCCAGGAGTTAAATTTGTCTTTAAAATTCATTGTGCTATATCTATTTTTAAACATACGTGTTGATTCCTTTCCCAGTATTATCACCTTCTCGAGGGCAATTGATCCAATGTGATATTTGTTGTGTATGGGGTGTCTTGTCAGGTGGCAGGGGACTCTTCCGGGTTTTCAGCAGGAGTTGGAAAATCCAGAGTTTTGAATACGATTGTGATACTGAGTGCATTATTACAAATGTGTCACATACTGTTGTTTCAGTGTCAATTAAATCCAAAATTGTGAATATACATGTTGCAGAAATTATACAATGAACAACGCAAAACAGAAATAACTCATGCTTACTTATTCATAATTGTTTCTATAGATTATTTTAATGGTGATTTTATTTCAAGAAAAGAATAATATATTCTTATGTAGAAAAATCATAACTCATCTAATTATTCTGTAATTGTGTTTTAATGTGTAGCTCAAACACTTGAATTGATTTCATGCTGGCTAGTTTGCTCAGCAGACGGAAGCGCCCGCTTAGGCAGACGCAGGGACCGGAGTTTGATCCTTGGCCCACCGTGCCAGCCCTACTCCCAGGGCACGCTGAGACTGCAACTGAGGCTGGGTGTGGTGGCTCATGTGGGTAATCCCAGCACTTGGGAGGCTGAAAACAGGAGGATCACTATGAGTCTGACTCGTGTGATAAGACCTATAGACACTGTACTAAATGCACAAAAAAGATGTGAAACATAGAATTGATTTCATGATAATTTTAATATGCTTTGTGTTTACTATAAAGATGGTCTACATAATAAGAAAAAACTCTCCAGTTAATTTTTTGGATATGAGAAAAAAAAATAAAACAAAGGAACATAACACTGTTGTTGCTTTTCTTTAAAAGGAGCTAGTTAATCACTGCAAATTCAGATTATAACTTGAAAATGCCATGTGGAAAGCCACCAACCAGGTTACGGCACCAGTAAAGCAGAAAAATCTTTCAATATGACATAAAGAACTTAGATTTTGAAATCACAAATAGCTGCTAGGTACAAATTGCACTTGTAGAAATAAGCTAGTAAGTTTTATAAATTATAGTAATCTAATAATATTAGATTTAAAATTCATTGATGTTTGTAATTCAGAGTGTCAGTTTCCTTGTTTTTTAATGTACATTTAATATGTCTGTGGCAAGGTTGGTGGAAAATTTAAAGGAGATATCATCACAGAAATAAATTATAGAGGAAGTAATGAAATCAAAATTCCAAAATATGAGAGAAATGATAAAATATTATTTTAAGGTGCTATTTTAAAGTATAATAGTATCATCTTTAATCACTCTTTGTAAAAAACTTTTTTCACTTGTTTAACTATTCCCTTTTCCCCCTAGACTGAAGTTTTACAAGAACGCTGTCCATGTCTACATTTTCTTTTAGTTCTCTGTGTGTGCCTCTGTGTGTGTGTGTGTGTGTGTGTGTGTGTGTGTTGTGTGTGCATGCATGTACTTGTTTCTGTGGGGATGGGGAATTGAACCCCAGTCTTCACACATTCTAGGCAAGCACTCTAACGCTGAGCTATACCTCCACAATAGCAATATCTACCATTGTCTAAGAATTATTACCCAGTACCTAGAAGAATATATTGGATGGTTGTTTTCTAGCTTATTGCAAATGGGCACATAGTACTTGATTACCATTAATGCTCTGACCCTCTTTGATCACATGTACAAAAATCCAAATTCCTTGGGTTTTGTCTGTGGGTAAAGACTTTATAAATTTTTTTTTTCCTACAGAAAGGTCATGACTCTTCATACTAAATGAGAAAGAACTAGCTTATTCTGTTTGAGATCTAATTTTTTCATTCCTGTCAATTTCCTAGACAATACTGATGGAGTTTAATAGACATTCATTAAGATCGTATAAGGAAATGAAACAATTAGACATGTATTCAAACGTCTTCAACTGAATGGTCTCAAAACATTTAAAATTAGTAAAATCTGGAGGCTAAGTAAAAATAAAAACTTCAATTCCATTTCACAAGAAGTTATTTCAGAAACAGTGGAAAGGACGGCCAGATAGCTCTGCTTAGGCAGGCTCTGGGATCAGGGTTCGATTTCTGCCCCCAGGGTGCACTGAGATGATGAATGAGACTGGGATTATATGTCCCTATCATCCCAGTGCTTGGGAGGCTAAAAACAGAAGATTCACTACCAGTCCCATTTGTGTGGGGAGACTCTGTAGACTCTGTATTAAATACATAAAATAAAATTTAAAAAGAAAGAAATAGTGGAAATGGTAGCTGTTCAGCAATTTAAATGGCACTTTTGCTTCTGGCTATACAGTCTTGAACAGTTCACATTTTTATGTTTTGTTTTTATCTCATTTATAAAAATAAAATTATAAATTTTTTTCTCACTGCTACAAAAGATTGTTCTGAGAATGATAATGCCCTCCTGCAGTTTATAAACTCTTATGCATTATTCAAGTGAATTGTATATACCCATGCCATTATTTAAAAATTCAAAACCAATTATAAACAAGACAAAATCTTTATCAAAAAGCATGACATAGTTTGGGTCTAAAAATTACTGCAAAAGTTTCATGTTTTCAGAGTGAGGCTTTGGGAAGATGACTGGGTCACAGGGGTAGTCACCTCATCAGTAGATGAGCCCACAACACTATTGGGATGCAGCAGAATCTGACTCTCCCAGCCCCCAACGTGTTTGCAGCTCGGGCGCTCTTCTCAGCAGGGATCTCAGCTCCGCTCCAGGGCTGTCATCTGCAGACACAGGATGTCATAAAAGCCATAAGATAAGACAAGGAGTCTTGCAGGTGCTGGGACTTCTAGAGACAGCCGTGGAGTTACACTAGACATTTCAAGGACATTGCCCACTGAGATGTAACACTGCCTAAAGACTTTCACCACAGACATTTCTTAAAATCTCCCCAACTCATGTCCTTTGCCTTCTTTAAATGTCTATAAAAGGGCATCACTCCACCTTATTCCTTAGAGTCTCCTTTTCATACTTTGTCTGCCTGCACACAGTACAGTAAATTCCACACTAGATGCATTTCCATGAGCCTGCTGGTCTTGGCAGGTCTCTGCCTCTGACCTCCCTTACAGCTGAGTTCAGAGCTGAGTGCATTGTCAGGAGAAAGGGCTGGTTGGAGGAAGCGATTCACCACACACCTCACCTGGAGTTGTGCATTCTTGTCCCCACAGCTTCTCTCTCTCTCTCTCTCTCTCTCTCTCTCTCTCTCTCTCTCACTGCCTCCACTCACGATGAAATGAGCAGCTCTCTTCTGCCACGCCCTTCTATTCCAATGTTTCTGCTCTGGAACCAGCTTGCTTACTATGGACCAAACCTTTGAAACTGCAAGCTAAACAGTCCTTCTTTTAATTTGTAATTTTCTGATATTTTGTCTTAGCAGTGGGAAAGTTAATACAATATTTGCTACCAGCTTGGAGGATGTTGCAGGCTGTATCTGGTTGTATGGTTCTCTAGTTGTACAGTTCATGAGCATTGGAAGCTTTGCCTAAGATTCTGAGAAAGATTTGGAGTTGCCAGATAGTGATCTAGAATACTACAAGCGGGGCTTGATCGGTAAACAAAAGGGCCTGATGGGTAATTCTCATGAGAACTCCAAAGCAAAATATTCTGATGATTATGGAGATAGTAAATTTCAGACTTACCAGGATTCAGATAGAGTAAGAACTGCATTATAAATTTGACTAAGGTCCATTCATGTTACTTTTTGGCGAATAATTTGTCTACATTATATTTAAGACTACATGAGAAACTAAATTGAAACATGGCAGACTGGTGGAGGAAACTTCAGTGTTTCAAATGTCATTTCAAAATTTCTATAGCAGACAATCTTTAGGCCACAGGATGGGTAGTGTTGCCTCTTTTTAGCCAGTTTTGCAGTAACAAAAGAAAAAAAAAAAAAAACAGAGTCAAAAGATGTAAAAATTTTGCAGCTTAGTTCTCAAAAATGTACCTGTAAATTTGGGGCTGAAGAGGATGGTTGCTAAAGAAACTAGGACCACTAAAACAAGTGAACTACATTACACCCAGAAAATAGGAAGGATGGTTGGATGATTGCTCAGAAATTGAAGAAGAATGTGAGACTTTTGGAGTATAGGGAAGGGAGGAATTGTGTGGCTTAGAGCTAAAACACCAATAAATGTTTCAGACATCCACAAAAAGGGCTTTGGAAAGGTAATTGGATCATGAAAGTTCTATACTCATCAGTGAATTAGTACACTGATGGACTCACAGGTGTGCGATTAAAGGGGGGCTTAGTTAGAGAATGTAATTCACAATTGAAGGATGGATCCTGTCTCCGTGACCCTCTCCAGCCTGGCGTATGGCCATCATGAAAAGAACATTTTCTTCCTCTGTATATCTACAACATATTTGTGCATTGGAGCCAACTAACCTTGGGCTGAACCCATTGAATTGAAAGCCAAAATCAACCTCTTGCTTTTTAATTTGTAGGCATAAGATATTTTGTCCACACTATAAGAATGGTGATTACTAATCCATTCTACCCAATGAACTCTTTATAGTCTAAGGAACTAGTATATTTTTTTAAATGTTAGCATCAGTAGTTTAGGGTGCTATTTACAAAAATATTTTTGTTTCCTATTCACTCCACATTTATAACACTTATGCTGTCTTTACCCATTTTGAAATGTGAATTTTTATAAAAAATTAGAACACCAATTTTTTATTTACTATATTTAATACATTTTTAATATCTTAACATTTTTCTTTAATTTGGTCTGTGTTTTAATCCATCATCTCTCCATCATTTTTTCTTTTCATTAATTAGCTTTGATTATCCAATATTTTCCTTAAGAAATAAAAATCTCACTAGACTAAATTAACCAACTTTACCTTATGAAATAAAATGTAAGTTGCTACTTTTCTCCTTTTCTCATTTAGTAATGATACTTTGGGGTATTACTTCTCCATTTCATTAATACTTGAATTATATTATTCTAGTTTTCATTAATTTTAATCATAACATGCAATATACTCCATAAGATTTCATAAATTTTATTGCGTTGAGGTGTGTGCAGTTTGGACTATGGAAGTAGTTATATATTCATGGTTCTTTATCTCTTTTCTCTTTCTCTGGAAGTCATATATATAGCATATATATGACATTTACTATATTTGATATGTTTATGATATATTTATAGTTGATTGTTTTTATTTTTTAATATTCCTGTATGGATATTTTATGCAAACTAATCTTCAAGTTCAGTAATTACTGTTCAACTTTGTTCAATCTTTTATTAACATTTTTCCTAAAACAGTTTGCAATTCATGATAGCTCAGCTTGTTACTGTTGAACTTAATAAAGTGTAAAATGAATGTATCTTCAGTAGAAAATTCAGCTTGGACTTTTGTGTTCTTCTAGGCATGGGGAATGTGATAGAGCTCATCCTCCTGATGTTGGGGTGTGGCCAGAACCCAAACCCAGAGTCAGCCCTGAATCACAAGGGTCAGCCAGGAATGTCCTCTAGGGTGCTGCCCTCATTGTTTAGACAGCTACTAAATAAACTGCATGAAGTGTTCACCGCTCTACTATGGCTCTGTGTTAGGTCATGTTGTCTAACTGTAGATAAATGAAGGGCTCTGAACATACTTAACATGTGAGGCTTTCAATAGACCAGCTTCTTCTTTTTAATTTTTTTGAACAATTTTGCATGTTCACATCTGGTAATCTGAAAAACTAGATTGAGGACAACAATATGCAATATAATGACTATTGTTGATTTCTTATCATCTTGTTTAATGAAGTTCTGTATGGTTTCTATTTTTTAAAATTATTTTTAGTTCCCTTTTCAAAAAAAGAAATGAAAGAAAACCCAAGATAAAAAGAAAACATTTATAACTTTAAAGTGGAAAATTTGCAAGTATATGGAGGAATAAAAACATACTGATATGACTATGAACATACATTTATTATCTTTATATTTCCATAAATGTTTTCCAATATCTACATTATTTGTTCTATAAAGTTGGAATGCGCTGTATATTTCATTGACTAAACTAAAGGTTATGAACACATTTTTATGATTAAAGTGAAAATGATTTGCACTATATAGTATAGAATATAAAAATTGGGAGACTTTAAATTAATAACTTTTATCATACATATAGAGTAAGTTATGATGCCCAACAGGGTAGGTGTAGAGATAGACACTGCTTTATATTTTCAACTTACAAATGTTTTATCTGGACATAACTCCACTGGAAGTTGAAGAGTATCTGTATTAAGTTGAAAGAATTTTCTATTGCTGCATCTTTTTTAAATGACATTCAATTGTATTCTGGCTTTCATTGTCACTATGAAAAGTTAGGAGATCCTGCAATTTTTAATTCAGAGAAAATAATCTATTAGACATATATGATTCTCTAGACGCACTAGAAATGTCTATCTCTCTATCTATCTATGTATCTATCTATCTATCCATGAGAGAGAAACCGAGAGAGAAAGACAAAGAAAGAGAGAGAGAGAGGGAGAGAGAGAGAGAGACAGAGACAGAGATATGAGCAGAGAGAGACTTTAAAATGTGTCTTTATGTTTGTGAAGAGTCCTGAGAAATAAGGGCAAATTATCAGACTCAAAATTCTGATAAGAGTTGAACCTGTATATTTCAATACATACCTGCAGGTTAGACTAGCAAGTGGAGAATTCAAGCAGAGTTCCCAAATTAGAGTCGTGTAGTATAATTGCTTTATCCTAAGAAAACATCAGGCATTTCCTTGTGACCTTTAATTTATTTGATAAAGACCATCCAATTATGAAAGTTAAACTTCTTTAATTCAAGTCATTTTATTACAAATCTTCCATTCTCTACAAATACATCATGGCAAAATACAGACTAGTATTTAGCTATAAAAATGGTTGTTACAGCTTAGATAACAATTACATATTCAAGTAACCATAACACTAGACAAACAAAACTTTGAGATTCTAAGTTATTTAAGAAATAGATTCAGTAATATATATGTTAATCTCTAGGATAATTACTAGCAACTACATTATAAAGGTTTAATTATCAAGGTAAGAAGAAGAATGTGATAATAAGAGAAAATAATAATCATAAAATATTAGAATAAAGTTAGAAAAATAATAAACAATTTGGAAAAAATTGATACATCAATAATTATGCTAACCTTAATTATGCTATATCATGCTAATGATGCAAATCAATAAAATAGAAGGAATGAGCCAAATTCAAAATGAATAGAGTAAAATAAAAAGATCAGAGTATAAGTAAGTGATATATTGCAAATAAAAAAGAACAACAAAAAGCTTTTACAAGGAAAAGATAAGAAAAGTTAAAATTTTAGTTAGTATAACAAAAGAGAAGAGAATTTAACTATCTAAAATCAGGTATAAAAAGATATTATACCTGGTACAACTAAATTAATAAAGATCATCGTGGTAATTAAGAACAATTATGTGCCAACAAATTGAAAAATCTGGAAGCAGTACAGTTTTGGACATAATTAACTACCAAAATTGAGCCAACGGACACAGAAAACCTGAACAAACCAAGAACAAGTGACAAAATTTAGTGTCAGGATGTTTCCCCCATAATAATAATTATTTAGGAAAAATAGGACTATATACATTCCTTGATGCATTTTTATCAAACCACTAAAGAAAACATCAATTCTATTCAAACTATTTGAAGAATTGAAAGAGAAGGAACTTTGTCAAACTCATTCTATGAGGCTAGCATTATGCTGTTAGAAAACTCAGGCAAGGACATTAAAACAACAAATAAAAAAGAAAACTGCAGGCAAGTCTCAGGCTGACATACATGCAAAGCTTAACTAAATCTATCTCACATACATTGTAACATCTAAACATAAACATATAATAAGAGGTTTTATACCATGGTGAAAGATATTTATTGCAACATTGACAAGATGGGATTATAAACAAGCCTGTAAATTTAACAAATCATATGAACAGGATGAAGAAGATAACCTATATTATATCTACAATATTTACATATCTCACCTTTATTAAAGTTCACCATCACAGAAATGTACTTCAGACCAATAAATGGCAAATATTTCAAACTAAAAGTTGCCATTTTACTGAAAGAAGAAATAGTGAAAGCATGTCCTCTAAGGCATAGAATAAGACATGAGGGAAACTTAGTTCTCTTTCCCATATTGCAAGATGGTGGGGGAAAAACTAAGAAGCCAGACACTAAAGAGAAAAAACCCAAAGCCAAAAAGGCTTCTGCCAGTGGTACTGGTAAAAATGGCAAGGTGAAGGCAAAACAGTGCATGAAAGAGCAGCCAAACTGCAGCCAAAATCTCATCCTGGTTAGAGGAATTGGTAGATACTCCCAATCTGCTATGTATTCCAGAAAGGTCTTGTATAAAAGAAAGTACACAGCTGCTAAATCAAAGGTTAAGGAGAAAAAGAAGGAGAAAGCTCTTGCTATGGTCATAAAACCAGTCATTGGGGACAAGAATGGGGGTACCCAAGTGGTTAAGCTTAAAAAAATGCCTAGATACTACCCTACTGAAGATGAGCCCTGAAAACTCTTGAGTCACAACAAGAAACCCTTCAGTCAGCATGTGAGGACACTTCGAGCTAGCATCACTCCTGGCACCATCTTGATCATCCTCACGAGGCATCACAGAGGCAAGAGAGTGGTCTTCCTGAAGCAGTTGGCCAGTGGCTTGCTACTTGTGACTGGGCCTCTTAGCCTTAATCGTGTTCCTCTATGAGGAATACACTAGAAATTTGCCAATGCCACCTCTACAAAAATGGGTATCAGCAAAATGAAAATCCTCAAAAGCCCCATTAATGATTACTTAAGGAAGAGGCTTTGAAAGCCCAGACACCAGGAGGGCGAGATCTTCAACAATGAGAAAGAGAGATGCCAGATTTCAGAGCTGTGCAAGTTGGATCAGAAAGTGATGGACTGACAGATTTTAGCAAAACTCAAAGCTCCGGGGCTACTTGCGATCCATGTTTGCTCTGACAAATGGAATTTATCCTCATAAGTTAGTGTTCTAAATTTCTTACTAAGAGACTAATTAAATAACTGATACAGTAACCAAAAAAAAATACATGAGTCTGTGTGCACCAGTCATATTCAACATGGCAATGGAGGTGTTTGCCAGAGTAAGGGCAGAGAGAGAGAGAGAGAGAGAGAGAGAGAGAGAGAGAGAGAGAGAGAGAGAAAATATCAAATTATCCCTGTATCAACATTTGTAGACCAGGGGAGAAAAGGCTCCAATCTGCACTAAAAATCTGTTAGAATTACTAAAGATTGTAAAATACGAAGTCAGCATATAAATACCAGTAACCTTGTTTTATGCCAAACATGAGATTGTTGAGAAAGAATTCTGAAAACAACCTTATGTAAATTAGTTATAAAAATAAGAATAAATTTAATGAAAGAAATGAATATTTTCAGAAAAAAGTACAAAAAGGCCAGGATTATAGCTCGATGGTCTAAGCGCCTGCTTCCTAAGTGAAAGGACCCGGGTTGGATGCCCAGTAGCACATGCTGTGCTGGCCCCGTGAGGAGTGGGCCACTGAAACCTGGAATGGTGGCACACGCCAGTAATCCCAAAGCTCAGGAGGCTGAGATCGGAGGGTCACTACGAGTTCAAGCTACTTAGCGAGACCCTGTACCAAATAAATAAGTAAATAAAAGATTTAAAGCAAAAAAAGGAGAATAGTATAAATGATTTAGATAAAGGAAATTGAAAAAAAACAGACACAAAAGAGGAAAGACATCACTTGTTTATGGATTAAAAGAATATCAACATTGTTACAACATACAGATCGCCAAAAATACAGTATTACAAAAAAAGTAGACAATACTTTTCTAAGATAATATATTTTTTGAAATACATGAGTAAAATTATTTAATCAAAGTAAGTCTTTCTCTTTGTTCTTTTGTTCATTTGCCTTTAGTACTTTTTTTTTAGTGTTTCTTTTTGAGCTGAGGAGAAGTATTACTTTTATTAATCTAACAAATAATGTCAGAGACTTTAAGGTTTCAGAAGCTTATTATGATTGCTCTGTCTGGCTTCGAAATTCCAAAAATAATAACTGAGGCAGAATTCACTGTGTCAAGTTTTTTAATATAAAATGTATCTTTGTGAAATCATTAAGTTATCTAACAGATGGAAAAATTACAATGGTAACTATGATAAGAAAGTTCCTTTCCTTCAGAATGTTGTAATTTAGTAAATAAAACCCCATATGAATGACATATTAATCCTAAATA
>NDGM011218454.1:5297-28867 GCA_002564305.1 Octomys mimax
ACCACCTTAAAACATGTATCTCTGAGGTCCCTGCTTGTCTGAACGTGGTTAAAGATGTGGAACTGAGAGGCAGAGTGCCTGTGTCCAGGAGGCCAGAAGGAGAAGGAGATAGAGCCGCGTAGGGAGTAAGAGGCTAAGGATCATAGTTGAAGAAAAACAGTAAGACTCCAGTGGGGTGGGGAATAACAGTGCAGGCAGAGGGCCAGGACAGAGGCAGAGGCTGACCTTGGGAAAGGAATGAAGACCCTGAATTCACATGTCATACTATCACTTACCTTTGAGGAAAATTAGATTACAACTCAAGTGAAATTCATTCATTCATTCATTCATTCATTCATTCATCCATTCCACATTGAGTGAATGCCCACTGCTGTCCAGGCTGAGTGCTAGACACTGATGTGACTCTCCAATGCAGTCACAGTGGCCAGTGAGGGAGACCGAAGCCTTGCTCTTACAGCACATACAGTCCAATGTGGGAGGCAAACAAAGTCAGTAGTTGTGATAAGTTGCAATGCTCAGGGAGCCCAAGGGCTGAGAGATCTCTGGGAAGAGCACTCATCCAAAGATGAGGATGCTGGAAAACCTTCCTGGAGGAGATGAGCTTCTAGTTCAGCCCTGAACAAAGAATGTAAAATAGCAGAGAAATGGTGGAGAGAACTTGCTTTGGGGTTAAGTGAGGTATGGTTAGGTAGACCAAGGAAATCTCTGCAGACCTGATTGCCTCTGGGAAAGAGTTAATACATGAACTTGAGTCCGGGTGTAGGGGCACACAGCTGTAATCCCAGTGCTGGGGAGGCCAAAAACAGAAGAATCACTGTGAGTCCAAGCTGCATAGTGAGAGCCTGTACCAAAAAATTAAAAAAAAAAAATACATGAACTCAATCACGTTCACATTCATGACTATACCCTGCAGAGATGGAGGCGCTTGAGTTTCTGGAGCCAGCTCTCATGGGAAGCTCCAAACTAAGCTGAGATCATATGGTAGAGAAACATCTTCCTGCTGTGTGCTATTTGATCTGTCATCTGACCCTCTGGTGACCACCTTAAAACATGTATCTCTGAGGCCCCTGCTTGTCTGAAAATGGTTAAAGATGTGGAACTGAGAAGCAAGGTGCCTGTGTCCAGGGAGCCAGAGGAGAAGGAGATACAGCCGGGTAGGGAGTAAGAGGCTAAGGATCATAATTGAAGGAAAACAGTAAAAGAGTCCAGTGGGGTGGGGAAGAACAGTGCAGCCAGCGGACCAGGATAGAGGCTGGCCTTGGGGAAGGAATTCAGGAGACCCCTTGTAGGATCCCCAAAGCACAAAAGACAGTATCTGCAAAATAGGCAGTGATGTAGTCAGTTTGGGAAACCAATCAGGTAAGTAGCCTTATTTACTGAGCCCCTTCCTTACCTCTGCATATCTCCCCGCGACCTGGGGAGAACAGTGGGATGGTATGATTTCCAGTAGCACGTCTGTGTGAGGGGGATGAGAGCCTGAGCTGAAGAAGGGCCGACGTGAGGCCAGGCAGATGGCAAACAGTGGAGCAAGAGTCAGGACCCGAAGTCAGCCCTGGGATTGTTCTATTTGTTCACTCAGCCCTCACTGAGGGCCTGCAGCGTGCTGTGGCCTGTCGAAGGCCTTTGCTTTAGAGATAGGTGGGAGTAGAAAGCTGCTCATTTGAAAGGCAATTTCTCTTCTTTATGATTTACTGAGCTTCTCCAAGGGCCTGGGAAATGTCTAAAAAGAAAACAAGATATAAGACCATCCCCTGGGCCTGGAGTGTGTGTTTGGCTTCCTTGGGGACCATCACCATGACAGCTGCTCTGGGACTCTCACAAGCAGGCTGCCACTCCTTGAACGAGAGGGCCCTCTCTGCACACAGCAGCCTGTCTGCCAGCTGGCCAAAGACAAGCTGACCCAGGAGGGGTATCACAGTATCCTCACTGTACCACCATGCAGTCTGCTGGCCTCAGAAAGATGTACGTGCACTTCCCCCAGCCATGGTGACTGCAGGGGAAATTGTCACTGTGTCTCCACCTCTCCTCTCCTCCTAGAAAACACTGGCTGGGATTCATGCTGGTAAAGGCTTGCTGGGTGAACAGAGATGCCGTCTGGTTGTGAGGATGATGTTAGACTGCTTGTAGGCAGAGCCTGGTCTGCGCCATCCACCTCCGTGCTTCATTTCTCCTGGAATCAATTCATCCTACTGCAATAGGGCAAGAGACAGGATGTGTTCCTCCTTAAGAGAATGTTTAAGAAAGCAAACATCACATATTTAGGGAAAAAAAGTATGTGAATTAAAAGCAAAGCATTTAAAATGCATGGGCAGTAGACCGACCCCTTGAGGCTGACGTTAGATGGAGGTGCACAGGAGGACAGCTGAGTAAGATCTTATGCTGTGCCTGCCCTGGGTGCCAACCCTCCTGCCCCATGCTGGGGAGCCCCTGGGTACACTGAGGGGTAGCATAGGTGCCAGGAGAGAAGGGGACACAAAAAGTTCAGCTATAGAAAATGTATCTAGAACTCTAGAATTATAAAACATGGAAACTATGTTACTTCCACCATCTTCCAGAGTTTTGCATTGCTATCTTGTATTTTTTTGTCTGCATTTCAAATGAAGGTTGTGGGGCTCCATAGTACTTTTAATGTACAAGGTCCTAAACTCTGATTTCAGCCCTGGCTCTTCTTCTTATTAAGTCTGCAGCATTGGCTCTGATAGGGATCCTCTCTGAGCCTCGACTTCTTCATTTGTGAAGTGAGAACAGTAGCAGCTCCTCCCGGCCATGTGTGCCTACACTAGGTAAGCCTCCCTTCAGTTCTCAGCCCAAGACCTGGCGCAGAGTGGGTCTCCCTGGATACAGCTGTCACAGAAGCAGCTTGGCACCGGCAGAGGCAGACAAGGCCAATGTTATATCCCTGGTGGAAAGAGAGAAGCGAACTTGCCCTCCAGAACCCCAAGTCTGAGCCAGGGAGGGCATCAGAAGCTTCTAGGGAATCAGCTTTGGGAACCATTGAGATTGATTATCATAAAGGTATGAAGGCCATTGCCCAACCTGGAGAAGAATGGGCCACCTGTGACAAAAAGTGACAGTGGGCCCTCCAAGTCCCTGGAGTGTGCATCTGTAGATTCAATCAACAGCAGGTAGAAAATATTAGAAAAAAGCTGCATTAGTGCTGAACATTCACATTTTCTTTTCACATCATTCTTCCCTAAATAATGCAGTATAGCTATTTGCATAGCATTTAAATTGCATTAGGCATGACAAGTGATCTACAGATTTGTAGCTTATAGGTAAACAGTATGCTCCTGTGTAACTTTACTGGCTGGAGACAACTCAGCAGGCCCTGACCAGGGCAGCTTAGACAGGAGCTAAAGAGAAAAGCGCACAGCTACTAAAATGAAGCTCTCAGGCCTGCAGAAGAAAAAATGTACATGTCAAGGTTGAGTTGTCTTCTGGGATTGAACAGCTTCTCCAGCAGGCCATTCTGCACCCACAGGGATACTCTATTTCTTCTGAGAGCATCTCAGTATACACACACACACACACACACACACATGCACGCGCACACGCACACACACACACACACACACTCCTCAACCAAACCACACACTACACCCACCTCTAGTGACTCGGTTGGGAAAGCATGGAGACTCCAGATATCAAACGCTTGTGTGAAGGCCTGTGGTTTCCACAAAGTTTGTGTCTCATAAAAATTTAAACACCTGCTAAGTGAAAACAACACCTTTTGCAGTCTTTCTGGCAAACTCCTGCAGGAACTTTTGCACTCCTCTGAGGTGACATATTTCACTGGCAGTTCTCCTGGCACGGAAGCTGCAAAAAGATTAAGGGAATCAGGTGAGCCTTGCCCACCAGGAATTCCAGCAGTGAACTGAAAGGCCTTTGGAAAGCAGAGGGGCTCAGGGCCACATTTAGGTAAGGGATGATGCTGGAAGACACGGTGCTGGAATGCTATTGCCCAAAAAAATCTATAGAGGACTAAGGATGGAATTTACTCATCTGGGAAACAGAAAGGTGGGGGTGGGGCTGAACAGGAAGTGGAAGAAACTGACATGCAGTGGGGATGGGAAACTCCTTGTCTTCTCATAGTGTCTTCCCTGTGTGTCACTTAGCAGGTGCTGTGAACACCCAGCACATGCCAGGGTGCTCTGTATGTAGGCCAGTTTCCCCATGGCTTGCCAGTCTTCAATGCAAATGGAATCCTATGGCAACACTAAGAGCATACCATAGGGTCACAGCACAAAGCCCATCCCTAGGATGCCTGCTGTGGGCTTCAGACAGTGAGAAGCTCTGTGATGTCATGTGCACTTAGAGGGCTCATCCCACATCCCTCTCCGTTACTGGTTGCTCTGTGTTCTCCTGAAATGCATATACTGAAGTCCTAACTGTAAGTGCCTCAGAACATGATCTTCCTTTGATGTAGAGTTGTTGCAGATATAATCAGCTAAGAAAACAGTGTAGTCCAGTAGATCCCCAACCTAAATGACATCCATCGAAGTGGGGAAATGTGGACACAGACATGCACACAGGGAAGACACTATGAGAAGGCAACACAGAGATCAAGGTGACCACCAGCGCACCCCAGAAGCTGGGTCAAAGGCCTGGACAGACTCTCCTCATGGTGATCAGAAAGAAAGAACCTTGGTAACAGCTTAACCTGAGACTTCTAGCTCCCAGAACTGAGTCAAAATGCTTGTGTTGTTTAAACCACCCTGCATGAAGTATTTCATTACAGAAAGCTAATGCATACCTCAGTCCTATCCTCAGCCTGTCATATGACTGTGCCTGTAGCCTTTGTGCAATCAGCTGCGTAAAGGTGGGCATCTAAGCCTGGGCATGTGAGTCCCAGCATAGTTTCAGCCTTGATACTCTTCACCCCATCCAACCCGTCCTAAACAAATCCTGTGTCTTGATTACTTATCAGTCATTGCTGGGACAAAATACCTGACACCCAAAATTAAGGAAGAAACAGTTTATTTAGCTCACAGTTAGTGAAGGTTTCAGTCCATACTTGGCTGGCTTCAAGGCAGAGTGGCACATGGAGGAGAGCAGCAGTTCATGGCAGCAAAAAGGAAAGGGCAAAAAGGAAGGAGCAGAAGTGGAGAGAGACAAACTATCTCCCTTCTTGAATTGTATTCAGGTTACCTGCCCCAGGGAGTGTGCAGCACTCCCAGCCATAATCCTAGTATTGGATCATGAATTAATCACAAACTCCAGAAACCCATTGCCCAAATGATTGCGTGAGGCTTTGAGGGGACAACTAGACACAAACCATAACAGTCTGAAATGCAAATTAGGTCCTTTTATTCAGTGTAGTGTCTACAACACAAGGGAGATTATAGGACTAGCCTAAAGCCACACGTTCATTAATTTCAGATTTATCTGTAGCAAGCTAGTTCTTATTCAGCAGTAAGAAATGTGTATTCCAAAACTATATGTTCAGGGAACTTCAACCTAATCAGTGCCAGAAAGTGTACATGCTGCCTGAAACTGACCCTCACCCTATGACCACAGTTACAATGTCCATCTCTTCCTGCCTGGGAAGAGCCACTGCAATACTCTGATGTCTCATGGTGGGTGTGAGAGGTCATAAAAACCAAGCCACTAGCACTTACAAAACAACAGAGCTTGTTGGGGATCTGGATGGACCAGGGCCACCATCAAGAGTCAGCACAAGTGCACAAGAGGCTGACCTTGTGCCTGATCATTTCTGGAACTAGGAGGGAATAACAAGAGATTAGTTGACGGTTGCTGTGCTTGGAATTCAGCATTTGGACACTCTCACCTTTGTCCTTGGCCACAAAGCACCTCATAGTTTCCAGGATAAAGTCCACATTCCTCAGACCATCCTCAGTACATCTCTGCTCAGCTCCTCCATTCCTCCTGGTCTCGTCTCCACTCATTCGCTAAAGTCAGCTGATCTTTAGTCTCACTGACTGCGCAGTCTCCACGCAGAGCAGGCTTCCATGCTTTCTAGATGTGCTTCATGCTGTTTGGTTTGCTTTATCCAACCTTCCCAGTTAGGTGACACGTGGCAAGTCTCCACATTCTACTTGTGATAGGCGAAGCATTCTTTGTCTGCTCCTCAATTCTTGGCGTGTCCCTCTTTCACAGTGTAGCATCCAGCAGAGTAATTTTCTGGGCCCTGCCTCTCGAGTAATCTACTTGATGTTCTCTTAGGCAGAATTTATCTTTTACTTTTTGCCTTCATTTACAGTGATGAAAATAACCAGCACTGACTGTTTTTAAGTAACTGGATGAGTGAATAAAGGGATGCCTGTGGATAATCTAGGCAACCTAATAAACAGTACTCAGCCTCTGGGCCCGGGGAGATAGCTCAGTAGAATAAGCACCTGCCCGGCAAGGGCAGAATCCTGAGTTCAATCCCCCGTACCACAAAAAACAAACAAAAAATAGTACTCAGCCATTGACATTAGTGTAAATTGTTTATTCTTTTTTGAAAAACTAAGAATAAACTTCAGGGAAAGAAAGAATGAGCGACTAAGTGATTACCAGGCAGTAGACGCTTGACTATGCGTCTTGCTAACTTAATGACCATAGAGGATTTATTGTCACTTTCCAAAGGTAAAGGAGCCATAAAAAGGACAATCATTGTGCATAACAGCATTAAGAAACAGCAGCACATTCTCAGCACACACTGTACTCCCGCACTGATGGGAGGAGAGACGATCGTGCTGAGACTCTGAGAACTGTTGCTCCTTGTTGTTGGAAGAAGCTGTGCTCAGCCGAGAGGAGAGACGACCCCTTCCCCCAACTGCTTGTTGAATGGTCACCTGGCATAAGAAGCAATGCCCAAAGTTAACAACTCTATTTTGAAGTAGAAAATGATCAGATTTCTGCTTCACAGCACTCCCACAAAACGTCTACTCCGATTGCTGCTCTCTAATGTGCTGTCTGTCACCTTCAGTAGACACAGAGCCCAAAAGCCCAGAGCTAATCTCTCAGTGGTCCCTGGATTCTGGCTGCAGGACTGCCTGTCCAGACTGCAAGGTCTGTCCTTAGGGGAGCCAGCTCTTTATGGGCAAAGTGCACTGACCAACAGTACTGTGGACTCAGGAGGGACAGAGCTCTATTTGAAGGCAAAGGAACAATCACACTGACCTATATACATGTCACATGTGAGGTTCTAGCAGCTGGAAAATCCAAAAGGCAAAGTATCTCTTTGGAGAGCAAGAAGGAATCTGTCCTCCCAGTCAGCCCACAACAAAGTGTTACAATGGGCCTTTTGCACCTTCCAGAACCTTCAGAAGCCCTTCTCAATAGACTTGGCATCGCACATACAACTAAATCCTACTTCCTCCTGACCATTCAGCCTCCAGCCCTTTCTGCCCAGCTCTTTTGCTGGCTCCTGAAGCAAGCCTTCACCCTTGAACCTGGGGAACTCCCAGAACCTTCCTGGGCCTGCTTGCCCTCTCTGCTCCTCTGCAGTGAGATGCTTCTATAGGAGCACAAGCTCCACCCACAGATGCCTTCAGTCCTGCCCCTGACTTCAGGAGCATCTGCCCCATCTTCCTCTACCTTTTACATCACAGCCCTTTATGGCCTGTCCCTTGTTTACTGTTTAACAGCGTGGCCTTAAATCCTGTGGTAAAACCCAGCTCAGCCAACCTGTCTGTTCTGGCCCTTTTCTCAGGTCATATCCCATGGCCTCCACTTCTCTTCTTTCAAGATCCTCCTTTTCCTTGCTTTCTCCACTCAGTAAGTTCAGTACGACATTTCTTTACAGCCCAATTTCCACACCGTGCCTAATGTATCTTCAAAAGGCATCCCAGGGAGAACTGACTAGTAAGCACTCCTGAGAGGTTTAGATATCCCCTCAAGTTTTGTTAGCTAGCTTTTATAGGCATTTAAATTTCCCTGCCCTAATGTTTCTCTTATGTATTTATTTGCTATCTGATTAATTTGTTTGGGGCACTTGATAGTTCCTTAAGAAAATAAATGAAATTGTTAAACCTCTGCCAACCATAAATTAAAAGAAAAATAATATAATCTGAGTCCTGTGTTATCCACATCAGGAATGATAAAAAGGACATCAAAAATTAAATGACAACAAGATGTGTTGTTTAGCTTATGTAAATAAATTTGAAAACTTTAATGGCACGATCATACTTTTAAACATAAAAATTGATGCAAGAAGAAACAGAAAACCTAAAGAATCTTATGCTTTTAAATGCATGAAATCATCAATCATTCATAAGCTCTTACTGGGCATATTCAAAGATCCCTGATAACTTTCAGCTTTGCTTTGTGCCCTTCATGTAAGTCCAAGACTGCCTGAGTGCTGGGGGCCATCAGAACCTCTTCTACATCCCAGTGAGGGTGGGGATGAGGAGGAGCACTGCTCCCAGACCACTCTACTGCCTTCCTGGCCACAACAGGTCCAGCTTAAAACCTCTGAATAGTTTGCAGAATCCCAAACTGATGAGCACTTTTGCCTTTCCTCTTCTTTTCCCCATTGAGAAGCCAGGGTGGCAACTCTCAGTCTTAATGTTTAGCTTCTCTAGTCGACTCTCTAGTGGACTCCTCTCTAGTGGACTCTTCTCTAGTGGACTCTTCTCTGGTGGACTATGTACACCCGCACTGTTTTTTCCTCAAAAATGGAGTTGAGAGGCTAACGGTGACAAGATGGTCTGGTTCCATTTTCACTGCTTTCTCTGGGGGCCTTAAAGGAGCTCAAATGGGGAGAGGCACAAGCTCAAGAAAGAAGATAGAAGCTCTGCTCTCTCACCTCTGAGATCCCCACCTATAGGACATTTGCTTGAGGTCCTCTTGCTATGGGAAGACAGCTACGGGGGCCACTTGAGGTGGCTGATGTATGTGGCTGCAAAGGCTGTGATAGCCTTGGCTCCTGGGGTCCTGGCCTTCAGCAAGTGTCTCAAGGTCACATAAGCTGTCTTCTTTGTTGTTTTGTTTTATTGCCTAATTAACCCTACATTTATAGTTTGTGGATTATATCCTTCTAGTATTCACTTTGCTGTTTTGTGTCTGGTATTTTAATCGTTCTCAGCTGACATATGAGTTAATGATTCTTTTATTTCTTTAAGTTTAATCTGTGGTTTATATTTTATCTAGTTCTCTCATCATTTTCAGCTTCTAGACTGAGCTTTATTTTTATCTTGCTCTTTTTTATTTTAGCCTTGTTATTTGCTTTTTTATGCTGTTCTAAATGATTTTTTCCTTGATTTGTCTTTTTGTGCATAGCTCACTGATACTTTATTATCTTTTGTGCTCTTTAATTACAAAACAGAAAACCCGAGGCAGGGCCATGAGGGAACCAGTTGTGAGGCTTTCCCAGGGTTTTAGAGACATCTTGTAGCTGAAAGAGCAGAAGGGCAGGTCACTGGTGCTAGCACCATACACTCAAGGCTTATTGGTAGGGCCAGGTATCAAAAAGACAAAAGGCAATGAGGGTGTGCAGACCTCACTGGAAGTGGAGACTTTGTCCACAGCGTGATCTCCATCTCTCACTTGGTTCGCTCTCTACTCTTACACTTCAGGTGCTCCTGCCAGTTAGTCAGGGGCTGCTCCCCCAAGGCCTGGCTCCACCACTGAGCTCTCTTGCCCACCTTGCAGTCCAGGACCCATTACTCTCTGGGTGACTTCATCGCTATCAGCACTTACAGACATCAGAAGGAAGAGTTCTGATTGGGCAGTTGCATTTGGCTCACTTTCCCGCTCCCAGCCCTCTCTCACTCCTACCAGCTGTAGACGCCAGGATGGCCCCCAGTGTTACCTGAGGCTGGTCCTCCCAGGCTGCTGCAGGCAGGCTCCTGACGGAGGCTAGTGACAGCAGGTTGGATGCATATTTCTGGAGCAGCACCACAACCCCTCCCAAAAGACGCCCTCCTTTCTATACGATCCCTCTATTTCTTTTCACTTTATAAACATTTACTTATGTAATCCAGGAGGCAGTGGCCTGTAATTCCAAAACCCCCTCCCACATGGTAAACACTATGTGGATTTTTCTGTAAAATGTTGAGACAAAGATGTTGTTCCTATTCAGACTGTGAGGACTGGTATTCTAAATCTAAGATCTTGTCTGACTGTACAACCACCTTTGGCAAGTTTGCCAAGTTTGCCAATAGGACATAGTGTCTAGGTCTAGTGGAAATAAGCCACCATGTGATTTGTAACGTGTCCATAGGAGTCTTTGAATGGAAGCAGAATGAAAGGAGTATGAGCTGGTTTGTACCACTCTTTCATGAGCTTGTCTTGATGAAGTCCGAAGGCAGGCAGTAGCATCTTCCTGCCCCCTGATGTCCTTTTGTCATGAATGTTCTATTAATCCTCTTGGCATAAGACCCATATAGGAACTGGCTAAGCTCATTTATTACCTGGAGCTGAGTATTACCTCAGCTCCAAGTAGTGACATATACTTATGTCTATACCTATACCTATACCTATACCTACACCTACCCCTACACTTACACCTATACCTGTACCTATACTTATATATGTCTCATGCATTGATACTCCAATTGCTGTCTTTTGTAAATAACATAGAGCAGATTCTCAGTAAACATTTGATGGAGAGTGAAGTTATCTGACCCTGATGGAGAAAAAAAAAAATAATATGGCCACATATCTATCAGAGTCCACACACTTTATAACCTTAGTTTCTGTGGGACTAGGGGCCACAGCCTTCCTCAGTTGATGGAGCTCTTTGAAAGACAGGAGAGCGTTGCTGGCGCTAGAAAAGGTGAAACCCAAAATTCAGTAACCTTGTCGGTTTTTTGTTGGGACTATAATATTCATCTGCCAGAGACCTGAGAATCTACGTCGGTGATGGTGAACCTTCTAGAGCTTTCCGTAATGGCAGACAGCTGGGGTACAGATTCCGTAGGTTTGCCACCACCAGCTAGGCTTTCTCACTGGCGCTAGAATCCTGCCTGTCACCTGAAGTTGGCTGTGGGGAAGACAACAGAGAGCATGCGCAGATCCGATAGGGAGGACCTCTCTGGAGCTTGACGCCCAGAAGTATGCACGTGGAAATAGGACAGATCGGGTCCTCCGCTGTCTGTGTAGCTTCATGTGGTCACATAATTTCTGAGTTTCCAATTTATTTTTCTCTAAAGTTTAACAAAAATAGCTCTGAGACGTGTGACCAGGATCAAATATGCTTTGAATGGAATGTACGTCTAGTCTTTGAAGTAGAGTGGATGTTCAGTTTTGTATGGTGTCTTGGCTGCTTTTCTCTTGTTGCTGAGACAAAATACTCCCAAAGTTAAGGAAGGAAAGACTTGCTTAGCTCACAGTTCGTGGAGGTTTCAGTCCTTAATCAGCCGTCTCCAAGGCAGGGTGGGGTGGCGCAGGGGCAACATTTTAAGGTGGCAGAATGCGCATCATGAGAATGTTTACAAAGTAAGGACCTTGGCTCCCTACTGATTTACTTAGGTAAACTTCCAACCTTTTCAAGTTGACACAATGTGTCAAGGGTAACATATGGCTTCGCTACCCACTCTTCTTCTCTTTCTACAATAACCACTGTGACTTAAATCATAGCCCCAGCCTGCTTGCTACTCCCTGAAATGGGCTTGAAGGCTACAGTTCTCAGCTGTTGTCACTGTTAGCCTTAGTGCAGCAGCTGGGCTTCCCCTGTAATAACGCACAATGCTCCATTCAAAGCCTCCTGTCTGGTGAGAGAGGAGCTAACTGAAACCTTCCAAAGTACTCTGGCGTCCTGGGGTAGGAAGAGGCACAGCTAAGTCTCTTTTCTCACCAGCTTTTTCTGGCCTGTTTCCAGGAGGAGCTGGAATCATCTTGCTTAGCAAACAAGCAAGCACCTTTTGTTTCTCTGCTGAGAGGCTCATGGACCAGCTGGATCGCAAAGTACAAGGAGACACCCTCTGGGGCCATATCGAGCAGGAGGCTCTCCCAGAGTATTATGAGAGACTGACCCCAGAGAGGTCACAGTCATTCTGGAAGGTGATAGAGGGGAGGTTAAGAGATGGTGTCTCATCAGTGTTCACTGGCTGCTTTTGTTTTCCTTATAGATCATAGGAGGATCATCCAGTAAGGGATTATGGGACCACTGGCTTCTATCCCAGGAGTAGAAAAATTTGAGATCAAACTAGTAGTGTGTTGTGCAGTGTGTTCTACTGGGAAGGTGGAAATGGGAGTCTTCATTTTTCAGTGAAATACCAAAACATAGCACAGACTTTAAAATGTTCATATGCAATATATCCACTTTTAGGAATTCATCATTATTTGGTCAATGATATTTTTAAAGCATGAAAAGAATTTTATTTTAGCTCTACTTTAATTATATAAAGTTGAAAACAGCCTATACTTCAACACTTTGAGTGCAGGTTAATAGCTACAGAGTATAGAAATATATATAAGGCATAATTTCTACTGTTTTAAAAATTCGCTGAAAAGATTAGAAATAAATATGCCTAAAAATTATTGATGATCACTCCCCAGAAGTAGGATTACCATTCTTTTTTTGGTTTTTGAAACAAGGTCTCACCATACAGTCCAGGCTGGGCTCAGTGTAGCCTAGCCCCTTTACTCCCAGCAATCCTTCCTGCTTCAGCCTCTTGAGTGCTGGGATTCCAGGCACATGCCACCTGGCCTGGCCTTGCAATTCTTTCTTGCTTTTCTATATTTCTAAACTTTATTTACTGGGAGTAAAGACAAAATTGGAAAACAAAACCATTGGGAATCAATGAAAATGATGCTGAACCCAAAGAAGTGGAAATTCTTGGTAGAATTTCAGGCACCAAGTGGGCAGATTTCTTGGTATATGAGAAGTCTTGTGCCTGTTCAGTAATCCCAACCAGACTGGTACGGGACCACACAGCCGCTTTGACAATGCTGGCTTTGGGAGCAGCCAGAGATGTTTGTGAGGGACAGTAGGAAGTGCATGTGGGTGGCAGGAGTCTTCGTCAGCATCAACCCTGTTATGGGGCTCTAGTGGAGGGGAAGGAAGGGTTCCCCTCCACTGTTTGTTTTTAGCAAATAACAAGTCTGTGTGTGACCCAAAGCTGTCCAACAGATTGTAACTTGAAATGCCTATCTTATGGCCCCCCAGAGGGAGGACATTATGGCAATGAAATAATAACAGACGCACTCATAGCACTGTCACTCAAGTACTTGAGAATTTCTTTTTTTAACTCTGAGATTCCTCCACGTTTTGGTAATAGTAACAATAGTTATTTTCATTTCCTCTTGATAGAACTTGTCAGAGGCATGAATTCTATTTAACCCCCTTCAGCACGCTCTAGAGGTCCTTCCTGCCGACCTCCCATGGCCAACTCTGATGCATAATTCCTCACTTAGCAAGCATGTTCCGAGCTGAACTGTCTGCCATCTGCTGTCATGGACTGGGGGCAGGGGGGCTCACCATCTTTGCCTGGCTTGGGCCTTCTCTCCCTTTTCTTCCCCCAAGACACCTGCCTTGGACCCAGAGAGATCTGAAGGGCAGCTGAGGAAAATGTGTAGTTATAGGCTGTGCAACTCTGAAAGCAGTTGGTGTCTGGGTTGGTGTCTGTACTAGTTTGCTGGAGCTGCTGTAAGAAAACGTTGAAGACCGGGTGACTAGACACAACAGAAGTTTATTGTCTTTTATCTCATTCTTCTGGAGGTTTAAAAATCGAAAATCAAGGTATTAACAGAAGCTCTGATGGCCCTATGGGTGACCTTTCCTTGTTCTCCTAGCTTCAGTGGTGGCAGCATCCTAGGTGCTGATCTACAAGTAGCAGGCTTTTCTCCTTTGTCCCCATTTCCCCTTCTGATAGACACGAGGTGCCATGGACTACAGCCTACACTGATGGCTTCAGTTTAACTTGATAACTTTTGTGAAGACCTTTTCCAAATAGGATCCCATTGCAAAGTCAGGCGTTCAATATGTGTTTTGTGGTACACACTTAAACTCATGGCAGTTCCCACAGTTGACCACTCATTGTGTAGGCTTGGAAATCACATAGCCATCTTTGAGTCTTAGCCACTTTGCACTCTAAACACTGGGAGTGAAAGAGCTCTGAATTCTTGTGGTCATCACAGGGTCTGAATGAGGCAATGTATAAAAGCTGGTAGATTGATTGATGCCAGTTGTGACGGATCTGTACTTGCTAATCTCACTGCCACTCTGTTGCTCCACTCATGTGATGGTCTGGCCTGAGTCAGCCCTGACTCCACGAAGTAGAAGGTCCAAGCTGAGACTTTCTAGGATGACCAACTGGGTGTCCCCTGCTAGAGCATAGTTCCAGACATAGGCTGGAATTGCATTAGAGTTTGCTGAACCCACCAATTGTGACTTGCCGTTTTTAAACAAGCTGACAAAAACCGTCTTTACCGCGATGCCTGCTAGTACCACAAAGCATAGGACGTCCAAAGAATACACTGAGGATCAGACCAGGAAATCTTGAAGTACAAGGCCTGATGTCTCCGAACCTACCACTCCATTTTTTTTCATGTCACAAACGGTCTCACACACTGTGTTCAGATCCCCTTTCTTTTTCACCTTTACGCTCCAGCTTCGGGGCCTTTGCATTAGTTGTCCTGTGGACCTGCAAAATGCACTATACAGGCACCTTCTATACCCCCAAATCCTCAGTTTGTTTATTGTCTGCTCATTGTTTACTTATCCAGAATTTTCCCTGATCATTTTAACATAATTTGAGATTACTCTTCAATGTTGCACAAAATATATTCTTTGATACTTCTCCATCAGTTTTGGTCCAAGGATGCAGGGGCCACATGATCTTTCCCTCCAAGGGATGCGCCACGCCCAGCTCAAGCCCTGCACTCAACGGGGGCTGAGACTAGTCCATGGCTATCTAATGGATGGAAACAGTTGCAATTTCCACAGACACGTGGCCCCATAGTGTGCAGAGAAGCTCATCACCAGGAAAAGTGTTTGTCAGCGAATTCATTTCAGGGAAGCTCATATACACCTCTGCAGCCAGTGCCAATGTTACCTTTGTGTGCTGTGTTTAAGCTCATTTATTTTGGGGTGCAGGTTGATAGGATAACTGTCTAGGTTTGGTAATGGTACTCTCACAAAAATACCATAAACTCAGAAACTTACAAATGACGGACATTTGTTTCTCACAGTTCAGGAAGCTGGGAGATTCATAGCTGTGAGACTGGCGTGGTCAGGCGCGGCTAAGGGCTATCTTCAGGGCTTCAACTGCTGACTTCTTGCCCGGTCCTCACCCCACACTATGGAAGTGACCAGCAGGCTTCCTGGAGCCTCTTTTATAAGGGCATTATCTCCATCCATGCAGTTCTTCCTTCACGACCCGGTCACTTCCCAAAGGCTGCTCCCCTTCCAAGCTTTGGTACTGAGGATTAGACTTAACAATTGCATCTTGGGGAAACAAACATTCAGAGGTTGGCAGTAGCCCTGCAATAACCAGTTGCCATGACAAGGTGAGGTCAAACAAAGGAAGCAGCACAGGCTCTCCTGATTGGTCTGCATAAACTCCAAGCACTCAAGCATACTTCACACAGGCTCTGCAAGAGGAGCGTGAATGTGTTCCTTAAGGAAGGAAAGGAAGCAAATCCAACTGTAATACTTTCAGCTAAGCAGCAGTCACATGACCAGGTGAAATGGACTCTTCAGCTCAGGGATGCCATGTGCAGCCAGCTCCCTTTCCTAAGGAGAGGCCAGATTGAAGGCTACAGATGGAATAGTTTCTTTTGCCTCCTTCATGGTGCCTGGTATATTACAGATGCTGACTAATCATTCTTGATATCCTATGCAGGAGGGTTATTGGTTGTGAGAACAAGTGACAAAAGATATAAGGGACTGAATTCTAAGCTTATCATGGAAGTTCTGGGTGAAATTCTGTTTGCTGAGAAAGAGCGAGATAAAACACTACTGCAGATAAATTTGTGCAGAAACAGGCAATATGGACTCTCAGACTTTCAATCGATAAAAATATAGGCAACCCTGAGGAGACACAAAAATAATTCTGTCGATTTTATATTTCTGGGATATGCAGAATTTGGAGTCTCACAGGGAGGTATCGTGTCACCTTCCCTGCTGGAGGCCAGAGAATTTAATCTTCTTGAATCTTCTTCAAATAACCACACACAGAGCTGGGGAGATAATTTGGTGGTCTCGGGGCCTGCCTGGCAAGCACCACAGCCTGGGTTCCATCCCTGGTCCTGCATGCTGCACCGGCACTGTGCCATGCCATCCACTGAAACTGGATGTGATGGAGTACGCCTGTAGTCCCAGCTCTGGGAAGGCTGAAACAGGAGGATCACTAGGAGTCTGAGCTGCGTAGCAAGACCCTGTACCAAATAGACAAATAAATAAATCTTTAAAAACCACAAATAATCACACACATGCACACACACACACACACACACAATAGAAAGAAGAGCAATTCCACTTTGAAGCAGTGTAAAGAGCGAGCTGCACACCCAGCTATTTTGCATGGAAAGTAAGAAGTAGCTTACGAGTACTTCCTATACAGGGTGATGGAACATGAGGCTGTAATTTATCTTACATTGTTCTGGGGGTAGGCTATGAAGCATCCTATTAGCACTGCTAGCCCATGGGAGCCCCAATAAGCAAATCAGAGACAGAGTGAAGCACCTGTAACACCAACCTCTATGTGCAGCAAAGGAAAATGTCAAAGCAAAGTTCGGCTCTGCTGGAAATGGGTTACATTTAGAAGGCATTAGCTGCTGACACCCAGGGCTTGGGTAATTTACAGTTCTTTCAAGTTATTTGCTGTAAAGTTGGAAGCAACCAAGCTTTTACATTTACATTGGTTTTCTGTTGCCAGCAAAAATAAAAGAGGTACACGAAGAGGAAAAGAGAGAATCTTTGGGAGTTGTCTGCAGATTGGCCAGTGGGCTGGAGCACATGCCCTGAGCTGGGCCTGCCTGGCCGTCAGGACTCTCAGCTCAGGACCATGCTCATGTGCACCACTTGATTTTTGCATCAGCAGAGTTTTTTTTTTAAATAATTGTTTTGTTTGTTTTGTTTCATTCTTGTTTTAGAAAATGAAGCTGCTGAATCTTGGAGTTGTGAATCTTAATTATCCTCCCTGGCCTTTTCTACAGGAACCTAAAATTGATTTTCAAATTTCTCTTCTGAGTTTGATTTAACATTTTAATCTGCAAGCCTTCTGTGCAGGCTCTGCAGGTGGGATTGATGACAGACATGGAGAATTAGCCTGCCACCTTGGAGGCACTTATTGTCAGTTGAGCAGTCCTGGCCCGGAGGAGAAGCACCCAGCGGTCACTTGGCCTCTGTGGAAGGGAAGGCCACTCACCTCCCACTCGCCTGAGTAGCGATGAACATGGGAGTCTCACTGGACAGGGAGTGGACCTCTGAACTTTTGCTTTAAACTATGAAACTGTCCCCTGAGATGCTGACTTATGAGCTCCAGGAATTGATAAAACAGTAAAACAGTCCATATACTTCTGTAATATTGATTGGACTGCCATTCCTCTTTCTTCTGCAGCTCAAAATATGGATTTTTCTGACACTGCCTTAACTTGAATTAAACACTTAAAATATGCCTGTGTCCCATTGGGCTTCCCTACCTGAGTATTTGAAAACTTCAGTACAGCACATGGACAACAATGAAATTTGTCAGGGAGTAGAAATAGGGAGTCTCACACATCCACAGTTGTTCATCGATCTCAGGGGCTCTACTATGTCAAAAGGATGCTAGTTACAGAGTGTCAGGGTCAGGGAAACAAGAGGCGGGACCTTGAGCAAGTCATGTGACCTTGAACAGGTCATGTGACCTTGAACAAGTCATGTGACTTTGAGCAAGTGATTTTGTTGCTATGTCTCTTGTCCAGCTCATCTGTAAATAGAGTGCACGCCCACAGCAGAAGGAGGATTAGAAGAAGTGAGACCAGCCAGGACAAGCAGGTCTGATGGTGAATTTGACAATTAAGCCTGCCATCCAGCTACTCCATTAGGTTGCAAGCAGCAAGCCAGAAACCTTGAGCTCATGGCTGGTGCCAGGTCAGAGAGGGGCCCTGACACCTCGGGGCTACCAGAGACGGCTCATGGTGTGTGGCCCCAGAGGTGAGCAGGAGCATGGAGCCAGACACATCTTGCCATGAAGGTGGCAAACAAGCTGTAGCTGGATGACTGTCAAAAAGAAGGGAAAAGGAAGGACTCTGTGAAGGCCTTGCTGGGTCTGCTGAGCACAGGAAGTGACCTGCTCATAGAGTCTTTTTGCCCTTTGAGAGCAAAACCAAAATTCGCCGATAATTGACCAAAAGAAGTAGAATCCCTTTTTCTTGTTCAGACTGGCCTCAAGCTCATACTTCAGCCTCCCTGCCTCAGCTTGCCTTCTAAGTAACCGGGATTACCCATGTGCACCACTGGGCCCAGCAGGATAGCCACTTTTGGGCACCATAAAATGTGCTTACTTTTCTCTCAGTTGAGCAGCTTGCAAGCATTTGTGCTTGCACCCAGGTTGCTGTTTGCAGATAAATGGAACGATCCAGCTTGTTTTGATATTGTCTGCTCTTCCTTAATTTCCATATTAAAAATCACGCTCATTCACTTGCCAACTGGTTTGCTGATGTGCAGCCTTCTGCCAGCAATGCCAAAGCAGAGCTTCTCTCAGTTTGAAGTATCCCTTTTCAAGCAGGTACACAGTCACCAGATAAATATGACACATTTCCTTATGTTAATTCTACTCAAAGATGCAAAATTAATTGCATACTAAAATATATTTAGATACTTCACAGAGCAAATTACAAATTTTACACAGCGAAAAAATAAAACATTCACATGGTTGGCTCGAGCCACTTTTTGGCGTAGCAATTCCTTCTCTCCCATTAGGAGATAATGAAGTGACAGCAGGGGCCCCTGGTGCAGTTTTCCTGCTTCTGGCCAGGATAACGCTTGGACACACACCCTCCCTGAGGAAGGGCCCAGGGTCCATCCCCCGCTGGACCACTGAGCAACATCTGCAGGCTCATAAAGTCAAGTGTCAAGGTCATTCCTCACACTTCGCCCACAATGGCTGAAATCTTACAGTGGTTTAATGTCTTCCTTGAAATTAAACTAATGGGAGACATAACTATAAGAAACTCACGATAGACCGTGTTAAGTCATAAAACTGTAATGCTGTAAAAGCACAGCAGCAAGAAATCACTGGTGATGGGAAGGGAGTAACATAAATATCTGCTGGGTTTTTAATTAACTGCCTCTAAATAATGAAAATGAGCAAATTAGGCTCACTTTTAGTTGCAAAACACCATTGTAATTTGAGTATTTCTATTGACAAATAGCACAGCGCCTTTGATGGGGCAGCATAAATCACACAGCGCTCTTTCTAGCACTTCCTAGAAACCACAAACTACTTAGCCTGTGTGTGCCTGTGCGAGCTGGACAAGCATCAGGTTATTTTTGCCCTGGGCCTGTGGAAGGGAAAGTATGAGGAATCATCCAGGCACAGAGGCTACTACTTGCCTCCATTCCTAAAATAATTATCATTATATTGCCAAGAGGGCAATTGCAATTAAGCAATGGAATCGAAAGACAGGGAAATCTGACATTTTGGCTGATGGTGCTTCAGTAATCATTGGGCATGTTTCTTAACCTCTCTATGCTTTCATCTCTTCATTTGTAAGATAGAAAACTTGCTACTTGGAAATAGCACTGGAGAATTATTTCATGATCAGAGCAGGCATCTTACCTTCCTCCTGGTAACAGGAAGGAAAGAAGGATTAAGCCTTTCATTATCAGTATGATGTTCACTCTGGTTTTCTCTTATATGCCTTTTGTCAATTCCAGTAAGTTCCCTTCTATTGCTAGCTTGCTAGATTATATTACATATAGGTATTGAATTTTGGCAATATTTTTTTTGCAGCTATTGAAATGATTTTTATATTTCTTCTTTCGTCAATACACTGATATTGATTAAATCCTTCATTTTTGATCGGGATCTTTTGTAGTGTAATAAATCTGCTATATATGTTTAAAGATTTATATGTTTATGTTCATGACAGACAATTCTTTCATTTTCTTTACTTTCCATTTTTGTGTTTGTTTTTAAGAATCCTTTAAAAGCTTAAAAAATAGAACCATTCCCTTTTCTGCTGTTTCCTAATGTATTCTGATATTCTGTATGATTGGTGCTATATCCTTTTTGATATAATAGAATTCATCAATGAAGCCACCTACACCTGGAGATATATATGTTTCCTAACAGCTCAGTATATTATGTATACTACAACATTTAAATTCTTCAATATGTGATTTAAATATAATAAGGTTGTTTTCTCATCTATTTACTTTAGCCTTACTTTCCTCTTTTTTAAGCTTCTCCATTTTAATCACTAATCCTTTCAAACATGTTTTTAAGACAATTTATTTCTCTCTACAGATTTAACTGCATGGCCCAAAGTTTGATATGCAGTGTTTTATATTTACTGTACTTTTAGTTCCAATAGTTTTCTAATTTCCTTTTTGATTTTTCTGACCCATGGTTTGAGATGTGTGTTGCTTCATTTCCAAATGTCTGGAGATTCTCTATATCTATATGTATTAAATGTTGATCTCTCATTTGTTTCCATTGTGATAAGAGAATACATTATGTACATTTTCAACCTTGCAAATTGGCATTCGTTTTATGACTCAGCTTACAGTGCTTATGAACCTGTGGAGTTAAAATGAATGAGCATTCTGGAGTTGAAAATATTGTTAAATCTATACCTATATCTATCTATAACATGATTGAAAGTGTCAGTTACATTATAATTTTATTGATTTTTGTATAGTTCTATTACTTATAGAAATAATGGTGTCGATATCATCCTATGATGATCATCCAATTGTCTATTTCTCCCTTTAACTTTGCTCATTTTCATTTGTGTGTTTTAAGCATACAATTAAGAGCTTATCTTGTGGATCACTAGATAAGTCAAATACCTGGGCTATCTCAGGGTTGGCCTCTTGTCTTTTTCCTTGGGAAAGTGTCCTATATTCTGGCTTATCATATGTGAACTAAGTTTGGATTGTACCTTGGAAAGTTTCAAAGTTATGCTGAAAAGATTGTGGATTGTTATATTCCTTCAATTGGTATTTTCTTTCAATGAATCACTAATTTCTTAAACTCAATCTGCCAGCAATCTCTTGCCTATGGTGGCATCCAACTGTGACCATATTTCACAGGGCCTGTGGTTTACCCCCCACCTGCAGAGTGCTAAGGCCACTGGAGACTTGGGTGGAGTCCAATGCCAGAACTCCAGCTTCCCTGCCCTGCCCCTCCCTCTCCCAGATCTCCTTCTGAGAGTCTTGAAATTTCACTTGCAAAGCTAGGACAGCAGGCTTCCTAACAAAGTGTTATTCACCTTGGGTGACAGCACTGCAGCTGCCCTCAGGGCGAAGATCAAATCAGAAAACTCACCCATTACTAGTGATTTCCTGAGTTCCAACTTCCCTCCAGATTCTATTTTTATCACTTTCCAGAGCTCATATGTATTTGGGAGGAAGTATGAGTATTTTTCCATGTTTATGGTGTGACATGGGAGGGTCCTTGTGTTAGGAATTCCCTTATCCAAATTAGCGACAGGATTTCCCAGAACTTTTATTTACATCTAGCCCCCCATTTCCCTTAAATATGCCCAGTGGATGACATTTTGAGTGAATTGGAATTATTAAAGAATACAAAATAGTGATAGAGAAAAAAAGCATTAAAAACAAGACAAGATTTCACTAGACCACGTAATAGGAATTTAACAATGGTTGCTGTATTACACAATGCTATCTTCAAATTAATTGTTCCAATTATCAGATATAAATATGTAAAATTAGTTTAAAGAAAAACAAAACAGTAACAAAGGAGCTATAATAAATTCAAAAGAGGAAAGAAAAGAATAAGAGTAAAAAAAATTATTAAGCATTAAATGCTCCTTTCAACAGACCAGCAGACATTGAACATCCAATGATCCAAACAATTCTGCATATATACCTAAATATATCTTTTCCCTTCTTTCATTTGTCCTTTTCCTCATCCCAGTTTTCCCTTACCACTGAACAATTTTTTCACTTTCACAGTATCTGTTGTACCTTTGAGATTTTAATTACTCTTTCAGGTTCATACAGTAGCCTCAAATTTATCTTATTTATAGCTGAATAATGCTCCATTGTGTAAAAATATCATATCTTTTTTTATCCATTCCTCATTAGATGAGCATTTGTGTTGTTTCCAAGATTTAACAATGACAGATTGCTCTGCTATAAACATGGAAGCACGTATATCACTGTGGTATGATGATTTCAATTCTCTTGTAAAACTACCTAGAAGAGGAATAGCTGGTTTGGATGGGACCTTCTATCTCCTAACTTTTTGAGGAATCTCCATACTGATTTCTGTAATGGTTGTTCCAGCCTGCACTCCCTTCAACAGTGGAGAAGGGTTCATTTTTCCTCACAGCCTCTCCAGCATTTGTTGTTAGTTGAGCTCTCAATGACAGCCCTTTTGGGGTGAGATGGAATCTCACTGTTGTTTTAATTTGCATTTCTCAAATAAACAATGAGGTTGAACATTTTTTCATGTATTTATTTGCCATTTATATTTCTTCATCTGAGAAGTGTATATTCATCTCAGATGCCCATTTTTGGATTGGGTCTTTGAATTTTGGGGGCCTGATTTTTTAAAAACTCTTTATATATTCTAGACAGGAGTCCTTTGTTGGAGGGACAGTTGGCTATAATTTTTTCCCAATTCATGAGTTTTCTTTTTACACTGTGGGTGATTTCTTTTGACCTGCAGAAAATTTTCAAAAGATGAGATCTCAGCTGTTGATTTTTTGAAGTATTTCCCATACAGTTTGGTTTTTGTTCATGGACTCTCTACCCCTATGTTTTCAAGATTTCTACTTACCTTTTCCTCCAGAAGATTTAAATTGGATTGTTTCTGATTTGATATTTAAATATTTGATCCATTTTGACTGTACTTTAGTGCATGGTGAGAGACATGTGTCTATTTTTGCCTCCAGCATGTGAAAAGTCAGCTTTTCCAGCACCATTTATTAAAGAGGCTATCTTTCTTCCAGTGATCATGTTTGGCCACTTTGGCAAAGATAAGGTGCCAAGTGTGTTTATAGTTATATCTGCATCTTCTCTTCCATTGATCTTTAGGTCTTGTTTTGTTGTTGTTGTAGTAATATTGTTTTCTTTGTTTGTTTTTTTGCCTGTACCATGCTAATTTTATCCCCGTAGCTTTATAGTATAATTTCAAGTCAGGGATTGTGATGCCTCCTGCCTTTCCCTTGTTGCCCAGCATTGCTTTTGCCATTCTAAGTCTCTTCTGGTTTCAGATGAGTTCTAGGAAGGCTTTCTCTAGATCTGTGAGTTGTACTAATGTAATTTTAATTGGAATGGATTGAATCTGTATAACAATTTTTAGAGTATGGCCATTTTATCATGTTCATTTTTCCTGTCTACAAGCTAAGAATATCTATTTTCTGATATCTTCTATAATCTCTTATGTCAGGGTGCTGTAATTTTCATTGTATGAATCTTTTACTTCCTTTGTGGCACTGATCTCTCTCTCTCTCTCTCTCTCTCTCTCTCTCTCTCTCTCTCTCTCTCTCTCTCTCTC
>NDGM011218461.1:8556-19926 GCA_002564305.1 Octomys mimax
ATATATATATATATATATATATATATATATATATATATATAATATGTAATATGTGTATGTGTATATATACATATGTGTGTGTATATATATATATATATATTTTAACCTTTTTTCTTTTGTCTTTTTCCTTATTCTTTCAGGTTCTTACATAGCAAGACAATATATTTGCATGTGTGGGTCTGATTTATTTCATTTATCAGTATGGTCTCTCATGGCATCCATTTACCTATAAAAGCCTTGAGCTTATCTTTTTTATAGCTGAGTAATGTTTCATTGTGTAAATATACCACATTTTTTTATCCATTCCTTAATTGATGGGCATTTGGGTTGCTTCCAAGATTTAGCAATGAGAAATTGTGTTGCCATAAACATGGGTGCACATAAATCACTGTAGTATGATGTTTTCTCTAGTGAACTGTATTAGCCTAGAAAACTGGCCAGGAGGGTAGTGTTGAAATTGCAAATTTAACATCCTTAGTAGTTATAGGACTATTCAAATTATCTGTTTTATATTGGATATGTTATAGTAGAGTTTAGTTTGTAAGGAATTGAACTATTTTATCTATACTGTAAAATTATGTCTGTAGAGTTGTTCATAATATTCTTTTATTATCCTTTTTGATACTTTCAGTTTGTAGTGATTTCCCTTGTTTCATGTCTGATAATTTATATCTTTTGTTTTCCCAATAATATTACAGTTGTCAATTTTATTAAAGTTTTATAAGACTTTATAAGTTTTATATAACTCTTGTTTTATTGGTTTTCTCTGCTGTTTTTCTGCTTTTTAATTTTATCTGTTCACATCTTTAAAATTTTATTTCTCTGCTTGACTGGGGTTTATGTTGTTCTTCTTTTACTAGATTCTTGAGATAGTAACTTTGATGATTATTTTGACTTAGCCTTTTCTAATATGCAAATTTAGCTACATGAATTTCCTGCCCAGTGCCACTTGAGCTGAACTTCCAAATCTTGATATGTTGAGCTTATTTTGTCACTCAGATAAGTGTAAATTTTTTACTTCCTTTGAGGTTTCTCATTTGGTACATGAATTATTAGGAAGTGTGGCATTCAGTTTCAAAGGATTTGGAGATTTTTTTTGTTACCTTTCTATAATTAACTTTTACTATAAGCCCAGTAGGATGAGAGAGAGTATTCCTAATTCTTCTCAATTTGCTCACATTTATTTTATAGCTCAAGATGTTGATATTTATTTTGCAGTTCTACAGAGCTGTCTCCCAGTTTGTATATGCTGCTGCCTAGACTGTATGGAGAGGGATGCTTTAGGGACACTTAAATTCAAGGATACTCAATTCTGGAAATAAAAAGTGCCCAACTCCTGCATGTAAATTACATATATCCTCTCATATACTTTGAATAATACCTAGATTATTTGTAATAAGTAATAAAATGTAAATGTTATATAAATATTTATCATACTGTATTGCTTAAGGAATAATGACCAAGAAAACATCTATACATGTTCAATACTGAAGCCACTTTTTTTTTTCCAGAATAACAGTACTTTCAATCTGCAATTGTTTAAATCCAAGGATGCTGTCACGGTTGACGCATCGTGTCAATATGAGAAATTTAGAAGTTTAACTGTGTGTGTGTGGTGGAAGGGTCCTTACTATGTAAAGGACTGCATGATCCTAAGCCTTGGGAAGAGGACAGCATGGAGGTGATGTGGGTGGGTAGCACGCACACAACATAAGGCAGGAAAGAGGCTTGCTCTCTCCCATTTTGTTCTTGCTGTTTTGCTGTCATCTTCTGCCTTGAACTGTTTCCCTGTGCCATGCCACCCTGCCTTGGCATCAGCCAATTATGGGCTGAAACGTACACAAACTCTGAGCTATATAAGGCTTTCCTTCCTTAACTTTGAATGTCAGGTATTTGTCTCAGCAATAGAGAAAAATAACTGACACAGATGTAAATCCACAGACACAAAGAGGAGACAGTACGGATTTATGATGATTGGACTTACAGTATTTTTTAATATTTTACCATACTGTGAAAGCTGTACACATTCTGCAGAAATCATACTTCACATTCTGAATTTTGGTATTTTCCTAGGCTAGTTCTTTGTGATACAATACTCTTTTGCGATGCTGGCTGGCAGTAATCAGCCATTCCCCTCTATCAGCCACATGATCCTGGGGGTTACAAATGCATATTCTACAGTGAGCTATGTTGCTAAGCTAGGATGATTAGTAGATGAAGTTAGTAAGTATATTTGATTCATGGCATTTTCAGTTTGTGGGTTTCAATTGGCATATTATCATGGGACTACACTGTAAGTCACAGAGCATCCCAACCCTTAAGTACTTGAGAAGAATGTATGTTCCATTTTACTAGATGATATGTTCAGTCTAAATAGATTCTGTTGGTTGTTCATTGGTGGTGTTGAATCTTTCTATGTCTCTCTCTTTTTTTTTTCCTTTTTTAATTTTATGTATTTGGTTCAGGGTCTCACTACTCAGCTTGAACTTGTAGTGATCTTCTTGTTTTCAGTGCTGGTGGCTGGCTTTGTGCACCTGGGGTGAGGCTGGCATAACATGCAGTGCCTGGGATCCAACTCCAGTCCCTATACTTGCCAGGCAGGCACTTAGACCGCTGAGCTATCTCCCCAGCTGGAATCTTTCCATATCTTTGCTGATCATTTCTTGGTCTTTTGGCTAGGATCAAGTGTGGTACATCCTCACTGATTCTATGCTCAGTTCTACCAATTGTTTTAAAGGGGTGTTGAGGCATCAAACTATATTTGTGGGTTTCTTTTCAGTTCCATCAGTTTTTGCCTCACATAGTTTGGTCCTTTGCGGTTTGTGCATACATGTGTAGGATTTCCGTAGTTTTTAGGTGACTATATTCTTCTTATTGTGACATAATGTCCTTCATTTTCTCTGGCAATTTTTTGCTTTGAAGTCTATTTGGTATTGAGTGACCACTCTTATTTTCTTTTAATAGATGATGCATACATAGGGTTCTTTACTTTCAACTTACCCATGACACTGCATTTGCAGCTAATTTCTTTTAGAAAGCATTACTTTGGTCATTTTTTAAGTGTATTTAGTACAGGGTCTATGGAGTCCCACTACACAGATTAGACTCATAGTGATCCTCCTGTTTTCTGCCTCCCATGCACTGGGATTACAGGTGCACACCACCAGGACCAGTCTCATTCGCTGTCTCAGGGTGTGCAGGCGCAGGACTGGCACAGCATGCCAGGGATTGAACCCTTGGTCCCTACATTTACCTAAGCAGGCCCTTTAATCCACTGAGCTATCTAGCCTGCCCCTCCTGGTCATATTTTTAAACACAGTCTTCACTCTTCCAATGTCTGTCTTTTAATTGGTGTTTGTAGACAATTCATATTTGATATAATTATTCATATGTTGTGATTTAAATTTATCTTATCTTAGGTTTGGTTTGACATTTGTTTTTCATCTTACTAGTTTTTGTCTTCTCTCAGGTTGCTTGAGCACCTTAGAATTCCATTTTGATTTAACTGGTGTGATTTTTGCCTGCACTTCACTGAGGAGATGTTTTTAGTGGTTTATTACATCATGTATGCGTGCTTGTTAATGCGCACTGATTTCAAAATTTTATCAGGTCAAAAGAAGTAAAGGTATCTTGTGTGCTTTTATGTATTCCCTCTCTTTTAAAATGTAATTGTTTAAATTATTTCCTCTGTATATTTAAAATCTTACCGGAGAGTGTTATGATTTTGCTTTACTGTGAACCATAATTCACAAAACTCAAGAAGAGACAAGAACACTTCCCCCCTTCAGAGCTCACACTAGTTTCTTCTTCTACCGTGGGCTACTCCTTATTGAAGTTACTGCTCTAAATATTTTTCCACATATGTGAATCTTATAATTTGCTCCACGCCAGTCATGACTTATCAGATGAACTCATTTCAAAGCAAGTTATAACAGTGCTCTATTTTACTTGCCTCTGGAAGAAAATGAAATCAAATTATCATATTGTATACCATCATAACAAGGATAATAACATCCTGAAGTGTAAAAGGAAGATGTGGAAAAAGAGCATTCACAATAAGTTCAAAGAGTTTTAAGGCACGTGTTGGATGTGTACACTGCTCTATAGTGAGATCTTGATGTTGTTGTGTAACATTAAGATTGCAAAATAAGGAAAGACAGTGTTTCCATCTTACACTAATTTTTACCAAAAGATAGGCCTGACTAAAGGCCAGCTGAACTGATGCCAGTCCCCAGGCATATGCACAAGGATTTCCCAGGCATGAAAAATGAAAAGCACAGTGAACAAAGTAACTGAAGAAGACCGATGCTTCAAGTGAGGGTGCCTCTCATTGTGAGCGAAAGCTAACTGTACTTTCATGGCTACAACTTCACATTTATATTTTCCCAAATTTGCATTTTTTTCTCTCTTTTTTGTACCAAGGATTGAACTCAGGACCTTGTACTCGCCAGGCAGGCTCTTACTGTACTGAGCTATCTCCCCAGCCTCCCAAAGTTTACATTTTCCAAACATAGTATTCATTATAATTTTTTTCCTAAATTATTTTTTTTTACCTTGGCTGCCAATTTCTCTCACACTTGTTGCTTTATAACTACATTTTCCATAATTTTTTAAGTTATTGTTTTATTTTATTAGAATGTGTTTGCAGTACATTGAGTTCACTCACTGGGAGGGGGCAGGCGCACACACAATACATACTTCTGTTTTCACAATACCCTTCCACCGTGTCCTTCTCTCTGCCTCTTCATGCCCTCTCCACACTTCATTCCTGTTGTCATGATCATTCCTAGCCCATGTTTATGACATATGTTTTTATTCATTGAGGTTGGAACCTAGCAGAGAGGTTTTTAATGCATAAGCAGAATTTAGTTCTGAACTTGTGAAAGCTGTAGTTGGGATGGTGTGACCAGGAGAACTCTGGGACTTTTTCTCTGTTCTTTGATGCGATGGCCCTCATGTCTTTGGAAGCACTTTTTATGTTCTCTCTTAACTAATTGACACAGCTTTTTCTCAAGAGAAAGTGAACTCTTAGAAGGTAGGGGTTAGTATTTTTAAGTGCTTGTTAGTGACACTCATGCGATTAGAATGATAGTTTTTTGAGAAGTTCATGACTTTTCATATAGATAAATTCTCATAAACATTTTCATAACTTAGAAAATTAGAGAAAATGAATGTACAATAGCTAGTGGCAGACGTCTTTATTATCACTTGCAAAGTGGAAATCAATTTTAATGTTTATCTATCCACTAACTGGCATGCAGGCAACACTTCAGATTCTGCAGTTTATTTGGCCACTAAACATGGACAAATTATATAAATCATAATTGTCCCTTCTGGTAGTATTGACCTTAATTAGGAAGATGTGATTCATGAATGAAATGAGTACATCCAGGCTTACCTGGAATGTGGGACCGACACAGTGGGAATGGTATTTGCACATCGGAGGCTGAAGACTGAGTTGGAACGCAGAGGGCTTACAGAGAGGACTCTTCAACTGCAAGGCAGAGTCTGGGTGGGTAGGCGCATGAAGAACTTCCTCAGGAAGGGAATTTTCAATAGGAAGTATTTATTCTTGAGACTGGGTCTCTTCATGCTGGCCTCGTATTCATGGGGATCCTGTGCCTCAGCTTCTCAAGTGTGTCACTACGCCTGGTAGAAAAATACATTTCTAAATGACAGAAGATGCATTCTAAAGGCCTGCCACATCTTTTGAGATATGGATTTCTTCTGTGTCATAGGGTAAGGATAATTTATACAACCCAAAGGGTGATGCATAACACAAGTAATGGAAGGAATTTTGGAAGAGTATGTAGTCTAACTAATGGTGGTCCAAGTTAGATGTGCTCTTTTCTACCACAGTAGTCAGTAGAAACACAATGACTAAATATTAAATCTTGTAAGTAAGGCAAGTTAACCAGAGACTTCTGGGAAAAAGAAAGCACAGTAGGTGGAGCCAGGGTGGATCTGGGTTCCTAATTTGAAGGATGCCATGATGATGTAAGGTCTGTGGATCAAATTTTTTAGCAGTGACCTGGATTTCTGGGTAAAGATTTATTTTGTTTTCTCAACCATTGCTCAATACATGGGCCCTAGCATGGCTAAAAATTTTTAAATTGAAAAGATTATGCCCATATGTAAATTTAATACATAAGTGTTTAATTATATAAGTCATGTATTTTTGGTATTTGTTTTGAATATATGATTTATGCGATGTTGGCTTGCAGAAAATTGGCATGTGTATGTATATATTGAAGAAAATTTAGAATTTCTATTGACATAAATTGTATATAAAATGTATATTTTATGCAGCAAGGACAAGTGAATGTACATGTATATACTTCAGTAGTGCTATCACTCTTTCTAACATATTTAGAGGGGGAAATCCATTTCCATGTTGTGGGTCTCAAGAATAAGTAGGAGAAAGCATCCATAAAACATAATTCTCGAGGTTTCCCTGGAAAATTTTTCTCTGCTCTATATGTGCCTTGAGTTTTATAATTAAACTCATGCCTGGACCAATGTCATCTGAATTTTAAAGGTTATGTACATAGAATGTCAAAACAACCATTTCAAACATTAGTAGAGTGAAGGATTGGCTAAGACAACTTCCAAAGTTCCTACCGCACTCCACATTAATGGATTCTGTGACTATCTGCTAGGAGTGGTTTGGTTTACATTTCGTTTGATGACCAGATTGACTTGGTTGTTTGACTGAGCCCCCAAATTCTTTGGGCATCATCTCAACAAACCCCTATACTCATGAGTTCTGGTAACTATGGTAGCAAAGCAACAAAAGAGGCAGTTGTCCCACTGCCATTTATCTGTGCAACACATGTTTACACAAAAAGTTTGTAAAGTACTTTATTCTTGGAACATGTTTCGTCTGTAACTTTTTGGGAACAAGAGAACTTCTATCACTAAGATTAGAATGATCTTGAATTTTATGGCATCTTCAATTTGCATCCAAATTTGTGTCAGCTGGATTTCACTTTGATGGTGTTGGCAACCCATGGATTTCTGGTTCTGTGACAGAGTAATTAGAAGGTGCGTAGTCATCGAATTGCTAACCACACATGTTAGGGAGCTAAGTGGAAATATATCAAAATCATATGAACTGAGTTTACTGAAAACTACAAGTGAGTTTAAAAATTAACGGGAAAAAATGCCCCAAAATGACCCATTTCTTTTCTCTAAATCTCACACAGTTAAAACGCTATTTACTGAATTTTTAAAAACTGTAGTTGGGCTTGTCATTTCTTATTTGAAAGAAAACAAGCGCATGATGGCAAAGCCCTGGGCAGAAACATATTGGAAGAGAAAAACGAATGACAAAGTTCTATTTTAGAAGACTATGCTTTTCTTAGAGAATGAAAACCGTATCTATTACCTCCACATACAGAATTTTCTGCCTACAGTCCAAAGATTTTGTCTGAAGGCTGCCAGCACCTTGGAGCGTGTTGGGCCATGGTGCTGTACCTGGGGCATGGATCCCTGCCACGTGACTGGCATTGTGTGAGAGAACCAGCCCTGGTTCCTGAGGCAGCCTATTGCATTTTGAGTGGGCTATTAGAGAGAGTCCAGTGTCTCTGGAGCTTGTACCAGCTGGTGTTTGCCCTGTGAGACTAGGAGGATAGGTTTAATTCTTTATTTTATAAAAGCTTATTTACTTTTTGTAAGTGCAGGAAATTACAAGTGTCACCTAAAGGAAAAGAAAAAAAACTGTTATGAGGATCCATAAGAGGTGAAACAAAAAATGAAGAGCTAGCAGGAGCAGAGACAACTCCTTAGGACCTCTGGCTCTGTCTCTGTCCCTGTTTCTGTCTCTGTCATCTATATCTGTGTCTCTTTTTCTTGTCCTCTCAGCATCTTGGCTGCCCTCTGAGGTTTATTGCTTTCTTTCCACTGCTAAGTCTCTGTTTACAAAGAGTTTTGCTGCCTCATTATTTTAGTTGACACATGGTCTCCATTTGCCATGGACCAATTCTGTTGGCCTCTTTTCAAGTGTTGCCTTTATTATTAACTGGTTTAGTTTTCAGTGCCTCCCAATCTAAATTCCCATTTGGGGAGAGTCAGGCCCCATTCACCTCTTTACCCCAAGTACTGGCATAAATGGCTGGCTTAAGAACTGGCTGTCAACTACTGGTCCAAACACCTGCAAGTGGAATGCTGTGGGACATGAAGTATGCCTGCTGCATGAATGTGCAGGAGGCAGGCCGAGGGTCTAGGCAGTGTCCCTTTCACATGGAGTAGTGGATGGGCAACAGTTGAGCTCCCAGTCTCTGTTCCTCAGGTTTCTGGTGTAGTGTGCTTTTTTATTCTTCATCTTAATTACTCCCTGGTTTCTCATTTTTTAAAAATAGGGCATGAATGTCTTCACCACATCACTTTTTCTGTACATAATTTAGTTGATTTATAAGGGGACAGCTGAAAGTTCAAAAGTAATTTCAAACTGATCATCTGATGAGTGAGTTTTAGGATAGGAATACTATTTCTTTTGTAATGTGGATTGAATCCAGAATTTTCATACTGATCTGCATCTTCAACCCACTATTTTAATTTTTTTATTGAAGTGTGTGTGTGATACATCATCACCATATTCACCTTGGGGACCAGTGTATACAGGTACTACATGTTCATCATTTTTACTTTCCATTTCCCACCCTTCTCTTCCTCCCCATCCCTAGATGCCTTTTTTATCTGCACAAAGTCTACATCTTTATTTCCAAGCATCTGTCTTTTTCTTTTTTAAATTATTGCAGTACCTTAGTTTGTGAACTCAATTCTTGTCACGAACTGAACTGGGAGAACCAAATCAGATTTCCTCTTAAGTTCAAAATTGAACCTAAGCATCGAATTTGATTCCATTCTTGTCCAATTTGGTTTGTAACCAGAATAGCGGAGTCAGGTTCCTGATTTGAAGTAGCAGTATATTTGTATTTTGTGTTTATTATATTTTTATTTTGGGACAGTCTCGGTAAGTTACTAAGTTTTCTAGGCTGGGCTTGAACTTGTAAATCCTCCTGCCTCATCTTTCCAGAATGATCAGATTACAAACATGTGCCATCACACTTGGCTATCTAGCATGTTTTAACACATTGATTGGAATTAATGTGTTTCAAGATTTAACAAGTTTTCTGATATTCTTCACATCTTGTTGACTCAGAATTTGCTGTTGACTAAAATACTTAAATAGTTTTTTTTGTACATTTTACTATACAGACTCCTTTCCACCTCATTTACTACTAGCTCTTTGTACTCAAGTTCAATACCTTTCATTTATGTTATTCAAATTTAATTTGTGTTAGAAACAAAAATTTAGGAATGGCATGCTCAGAAGCACTGTGCAGAGACAATAGGAAGAAACTTGGATGAACTGGTCTGCCCAAAGGACTCCAGGTACATGATGGGGAGAAGGTCAAACAGAACTCAGGGGAACTATTTTTTTTTTTTTTTTTTGTGGAAATGGATTGAACTCAGGCCCTTGCACTTGCTAGGAAAATGCTTATTCTACTGAGCGACCTCCCCTATCCCTCGGGGGATCTAATTTACGTACAAATTTCTGATTTAATTTCTCTTTTGCTATACAACGCTAGTGTTTGCTCCTATGATCTAGAGTAAAAACCATTAGTTATCAAAGTTTGTCAAATTCTAAATTTCACTTGTTGTTATTATTATTGATAATTGTACTACTGTAAATAGGATAGCATATCTGTGTTAGCCACATGTTCTCCCTTGGATAATAATATTGAGAAGCACTGAGGTAATAACCTCACGAAAGCCCTATACTGAAGGACAGAGGACAGTGCCAAATGGAAATCAATATCCTACTCTCAAGCAGTAGAACAGGCAATTTCTTGGGACACACAAAAACTGAGAATCTCTGACACACAGAAGAGATCTTTGAAGAACAGACTCTATACAGAGACTCCAATTGCAGGGATATAGCTATCTACTATAAAAATTTCACAAAATTCACAGAAATCAAAATAAATATTTCTTTCTGAAATAGAAAATGACAAGACAAAGGATCAAAATGCAATCAAGCTCTTAGCCCACTCAGAACAAATCCAGAGGTATCAGCATAGATGTAATTGGAAGTCACAAACCTGAAATCTCTGAAATTATTACAATTGAAGTAAATAAACAACTCAAGGGATATAGAGAAAGTCAGATCAGAAATAATCTCCCAGTAAAAAAAAAATGATAGCAGCAATGAAAGAATTACTGAGCATATCTAAGAAGACATTGATTTAAAAAAGAGGAGCATGGAAAAATAATGGAAACCCTGAATGATAGAGGAAAGAAATAGATTGCATGAAACAGATTCAAAGAGATATACATGAAATTAAAAATTCTGTTAAAAGTTGGCAAAATCATTTGAATGAAATTGAAGATAAACCTTCAGACCTTGAGTACTTGCTTTGGCAGCACATAACTCTCCAGACCTTGAAGACAATGTTGCAGCTAGCAACCAAGAAAGGATAGATCTCTTAAAAGAAACAAGAAACCAGGAAATAATAATTCAACAGCTGCAGGATGAAGCAAAGATGGACAACATAAGACTAATAGGTGTGAATGAAAAAGAAAGAGTCAGCACAAATGACATTAAAAAGAATACTTGCAGAAGTAATAGCAGAAAGCTTCCCAAGTATGGGGAAACACTTTGACATTGAGATAACTGAGGCATATGGAACTCCAAATAGCATGAACCAAAATAATTCTATACCCAGACTAGATCCCAGAAATTCAGCATAAGAACATACTAAATGCTGTTAGAGAAAAGAAACTTCACATTTAAAGGAAAGCACATCAGAATTACTGGAGATTTCTCAACACAAACTATCAAGTCAGGAAGAGCATGGAGTGAAGTATTTCAGTCCTAAAAGAAAACAACTTCCAATCCAGATTGATATATCCTGCAAAACTCTCCTTCAAAACTAACGGAGAAATAAAATACTTCCATGACAAGGAAAAGCTAAAGAAATTCATGACCACTAAACTAACCTTACAAAGAGTACTGAGAGATATTCTTCAGAAGTGTTTTTTTGTTTGTTTTTGTTTTGTTTTGTTTTGGCTGGCTCAGGATGCCTTCAGGGCAGGTCTGGTAAGGCTTGAGGATCTGGGGATTGAACCACAGTATCCTGGTTGCTTTGTTTAAGCAGTCACTTAAACAACTGAGCTAATAGGCAGCACCACTCCCCACCCCCGAGATATTCTTGAAAGGGATCAAAGTGACTACAATTGCAGGAACAACAAGAGAAAGAAACCACCAAATAGGGCAAGCATTTAAGCACAGGAAAAGTAGGGATCAACGTTAGGAAAATAATATGACAAAGATAAACCATATATATATATATATATATATATATA
>NDGM011218477.1:530-12212 GCA_002564305.1 Octomys mimax
TGGCTGGCATGTGGTGCTGGGGGATTGAACCGCGGTCCCTGGGCTTTGCTAAGCTTGTTCTAATTAGGTGCTTTAGACCACTGAGCCACCTCACCAGCCCCTACTTCCTGTATCTTGAGACTTTGACATTGTCTACCTAAATATTTAGTATTATTATATCGCTTTGCTAATGATCACTGGAAACAGTCTCTCTTCAATAACATTGTAATTTGTGTAGAGTAGATCCTTTATAGCCTTTGGTTTGCTTACTAAGGTGATTCTTAGCTTTTCCCATTTTAGTCTTCAATCAACCTATTATTTCCATGAGATTTTTAAAGTACAAATTTTCTCATGAAGTTATTTGCTTATGGAATAAAAGCTAGATTCCTCAGAAAGATAGCCACGAACCTTTTACTGTCTACCCATCTACTTTACGTCACCCTCCCTAAGTGCAGGAGATGGAGCACGACTGCCAGTTTGCGAACTACGACTCTATCGCACTCGAGCTATGTGACTAGTTCAGGTTAAATAACCCCTGGAGTTTTAGTTCACGTATCTGATAACATAGATAGTGAAAATAGTTCATAAGTTGTAGGGTTGTTAGAACAGAAAATGCCAATTCATATTACATTTTTAGACCAGCACCCTGTTACACAGTGCACAAATGCTAGTTCTGGCTGCTGCAGTTCTTAGCTGAGTCCTCCCTCTCTGTACCATTCTTTTTCTGTATTTAAGTTCTCGATGTAGTTAACAGTGATTGTTCTACTTCAGTGCTTCTTTGTTCCTTGTCTTGTGGTCATTTGTATCTTGGGCATTTTGCTGTTGTGTTAGGAGGCTCTGAATCTTACTATATTTTCCCATAATTTTATTGAGAAAGAAATAGCAATGAGACAGTAGGCAGTCTCCCTGCTTAGGTTTAGCATGCAGGTCCTGGCCTACCTTTGTGGGGTATACTGCCAATGAAACTTTCATTTTCAGAGCATTTGTGGTGCTGTTTTGGCCTGCTTAATTGACTCTGGGACGCCCACTGGGTCCTGCTTGTGCTACCTGAGGGAGCAGAGGGAGGTTCCTATCAGGATCCCCTAGGTAGAAATGGGAGTGTAATCCACTCCAGAAGACTCTGGTCTTATGCATATGTAGCAAAATTACTTATTTTATTGCCCATGATTACCCTGCATCTCTTACTGGGGGAGGTAGAGTCTCAGGTTCTAGGGGAAAAAACATCAGTTAAGCACCATTATTGCATAATTTCCCCCTCGTAGGGCTATTGTGTCTCTAAGTGTGTGTGTGTGTGTGTGTGTGTGTGTGTGTGTGTGTAGGGTGGAGTCGGGTACAGAGTGTTTCCTCTGGGTTTTTATTACCATCCGGCCTCCTAATCCCTCTCTATCGCTGCTGGGATGGTGCCTGTAAACACTGCTTGTTGCTCTGGTAAGGCTTCCTTTCAATCCCAGGGTGAGGGCCATCTGTGTGGGCTGCCTTCTCTTGCTAGGTTGAAAGCCAGCAGGGAAACACTAGTTCTGAGAAACCTTTCTGGTTGGTTGAGGTTGTAAAATACTGACACTTTCTGTTCTTCCAGTTCTTTCTTCCTTTCCTTTCCTTTCCTTTCCTAACTCAGGACCTTGTATTTGCCAGGCAGGCACTTATGCCACTGAGCTGTCTCACCTGCCCTGTTCCTCTAATTCTGAGGTGTCTAGTTAGTTTTCCTTTCATTTTCTACCTTTCGTGATTCTCCCATGGCTATCTCTTACATTATTTCTAGTGTTTATATTTGAATTTTACAGGAAAAAAATGAACCTGTGTCTGAACTGAAAGTCTTGTTTTCCTAATTTACTTTTTATTTTCTTTTCATAAAAACAAAAGGTTGGAAATTTAATAATACATTTCCCGTGCAGAGTCAGACTGTTCTGTAATTGCAATAAGGTTGGTGAATAATGTATTTCTTTATCTCTTTTAGAAATTAGGGAGAGCCTTATAGAAGAGACATATCTCTCTTTGATTCTTTGAAGTCCAACTTGGCACTTGCCAGGATCGTAGAGGTGCTGAAGGTACCCAGCATCTGAAATAGGACATTTAGGTGACAGAGCACGAATTCAAGAGTGTCCACTTGTAAAATGTAATGGACACGTGACTTTTTGGTTCCCCGGCAGATTTTTCCACTTCCAGACATGCATATGAACCACATGAGTTATAAGGTTAGGTTGGAGGAACCGGTGACTTCATCCATTTAGAAACAGTTGACTGGTGGGGGACCTTGCCTGGAGCAATCAAAGTCTTGCCTGGCACGTTGTCTTTCACTCATGTGTATGTCTTCACAGCACCAAACTAGGTAGTTCCAAATTCAGGATTAAGAGTGACTTCTGTCTCTCATTAGTAACTGGGGTAGGGAGCATGGGAGACAGACAAAAAGTAATAAAATGTAATAAATACGAGTGTTAGAACAAATTTTGTTAAATATTGATGTACCTGTAAGTCATGTGGGGATTTCCTTAACATGCAGATTTGGACTTAGTAGATCTGGATTTCATTTCCAACAGGTTCTGGTGTGATATTGATGTCACCAATTCAAGGACAACATGTTTGTTTTCCTAATTTAGAATGCTCTGTCAGCACCACCTGTTTCCTACCTATGAGATTATGTTCATCTTCAAGTCTTAGTTCAGCCAGTATCTTTTTCATGAGAATATTCTTGCATCTAATGCCCACCATTTTCTACATCTACTATCTGATATTTGTTTGTCCTGGAGATGTACCTTATTTACTATTATGAATAATTCTTGCTCCTGTTGAAATCCAACCCCTTCAGTAGGGCACCAGATTCTTATTTCTTCCTGATTTCTTTTTTTTTTTTTCCTGATTTCTTAAGGATACAGATTTGTCAAATCTTTTCCTTCAGTACCATCTTATTTTTCTATCAAATTTGCTTCAAAATTGATCTTACTCCTTATTCTTAGCTTTCAAACAAACTTCTTCTTCCTATTCATCTCATATAAGCCAGTAAACATTCCTTTTATACTCTGCCTTCCAGCTATGGCTCCATTTCTTGGCTTTCATTGACAACAATTTCACTGACAACTGATTTCTCTGGAACATATTCTAATCAGCCTTTGACTTGCACAACTCAACTAAAACTAAAAATTTAAGGTAAATAGTGTTCACTGCAGAATTTAGGAGACAATGCTCATCTTATTTAATCTGATAGCATCATTTACATAGTAAATATTTTGCCCTTGTTCTTTCTATTCTTTGCTATACTTTTCTCCTTTGCTTCTGGATGTTTCTCTCATACATCATTGGTTGATTATTCTTAATATTTTTAACTATTCTTAATCTTCGATAGTTTCTCTTTATCTCTCAGCCTCAGTGCTGGACAATTTCATGGTCCAATATATATATATTTGGTGCAGAGTCTCTCTATGCAGCTCAGATTCATAGTGATCCTCTTGTCTCAGCCTCCCCAATTCTGGGATTACAGGCACACACCACCATGCCCCGTTTTGGTGGCAGGCACAGCAGGGCCAGCACAGCATGTGGTACCGGGAATCAAACCTGGGTCCTTATGCTTGCCAGGTAGGCACGTAGCCTGCCAAGCTCTCTCCCCAGCCCCAGGGTTCCTTTCTTACATTCATTCCTTTTTCTGTTCATTTCCATGGGAGGTATACTTGACCTTGTGGCCATAAATACTATTTACAAAGCCTTCTGGTTTATGTTTTCCCCACCATGTCTCTCAAACAGCTTACTTACAACTTCTACTTGTCTGACTAATAGCCATCCTTCCACTGTAAAGATGCTCTGGGTTGGAGGTATCCAGGATGTTTCTCCTTTTTATTAGTATCTCTTTATTTGTGCTTTAGGAAAAAAAAAACTATTTTCAGAAAATAACTAGGAATCAAAGAAAGGATATAGATGGTGGTGACTTATGCTCTGAGAGGAGTAATTTTCACAAGAAATGATAGGTACAAGGACTGAGAAAGAAAAGTGGAAAGGAAGCCTTGCTTTGAGCATATGTTGACATGATATTTTTATGCACTCCTCTTATTATTAGAGTGCCATTATTTTAGAGTGTCATATAGCCAGGAAAAGGGAATAGGCAGAAGACTCTCTCCTTTAGAGAACTCTAAGTACCAGTCTTGAAAAAGAGAACTTGAACATGTTTTTGAGGCTGTAGGTGGCACTTCTAAGACCATTAACTAAGTATCATTTCCAGATAATCTTAGGAGTTCTGTGTGAAGCCAGCTGCACAGCACTGAATTGGCATAACTAAATATAGCTCGGAAATTGTGAAGGTACTGATGTCTCCTTTATTAATAACACATGAGTAGAACTTTAAAAATGTTAGTTGACTCGAGTACAAGAAATTCTTGTTAAAATGCTTTACTTTCTGTTAGGTCTTTATTATAGCTTGTAATCTAGGTATTTCTGTGATGATGTTTGATAGATATGGTTAATATCTATAATCAGGGGGATTTAAGTAATGGCTTCCTTGGTAATATGACTGGCTTATTCTTCTCCTTGGCTCCTCCCTCTGCTTCCTAATTCCTGGAAGCTATGTGCTTATTAACAGTTTTTCTCTGCCATCTCATTCCTCCATGCAACTTCTGCCATACCGAGTTCCACCAAAACAGGAGCCAGTGAAACACCTCTCCTAACTTGTGGATGTTGGGTACCTTGCCTTAGTGACTAATGCTAAAAAATCTTACTGGAAAAGTGGGATCACTGGTATGAATACACTTCCTCATATAGTGCAGAAACCTTTGGAACAGGTGTGTTGAAGAAATTTAAAAAGACAGGAGATGCAGACTAGAGAAATCTTAGAATACTATAGGCCAAGATTGATAGGTAATTCTTATGGGAGCCTGTGAAGTTTCAGATGGGAATGAGGACTGCAGAGGAAACTTGATTGGAGGCCATGTTTTATCCAGGCAAAAATTTCTGTACACATTGTCCCTATTCTAAGACTTTATCTGAAGCTGAATTTAAGGGTAGAATAAATGATCTGACAGGGGCAATTTTAAGGCAGCTCAGTTTAGTGTTTAGTACCCGTGGCTTAGGTACTGCTGGCTATATTCAGCCAGATCTACAATGAGAATCATAAATATCAAGCAGAGCTGAATGATATGAAAAATTTCGCTGGTGACTAAAGAGAAAACATATGTAAAGTTGGGTTCAAGGAGGGACTGGCCATTCTTTAGCCTGATTTCTTTATTTTATCCCTCCCTTTTAGAATGAGAATGGTTACTTTACACATTGTATGTTGGAAGTACTTAACTGTTATAATTTTTTAAAATTTTCATAGAAACACAGAAATGTTTGCCTTTATTCTCAAAAGAAAACTCTGGACTAGGAGTTTTCAGCAATGCTGGAACTGTTAAGATTTTGGTAACTATTAGAGATGGGCTAAGTGGATTTTGTGTAATGAAATAGACATGAGCCTTTTGGTAGCCAGGGATAGAATGCTATGGTTTAGATATAAAATATCCCTTAAAAGTCTCATGTGTTCAGGGTCTGGTTGCATGGGGCTGGTTGGGGTGGCAGTCACTGGAATCGGGATCTGGAAGATGGACTCTTGTTCCTGGCTCTGCCCCTCTCTCTCTGCTTCTGGGCAGCCCTGTGTGCTGCAGCTTTCTTCTGCCATTTCTTCCAGATGCCATTTCTGCCTGGGTGCCAGCTTGCCATAGATTGAATATCCCCAAACCAGGCCAAATCAAATCTCTTCTCCTTTACATTGTGGGTGTCAGTTGTTTTTTTTTTTCCAAGCAATGGGAACGTGACATATAGGAACTAAGGATCAGAAAGACACTGTGGCTCTCAGTAAGAACTGAAAGGGAGATTAAAAAGCACAATACCTATAGCAACAAAAGTAAAAGTCAAATGACAATAACTTACAAAGCATTCAAATTACATCATAGAATAAATTATATTACCATGTTTCTCCTTTTTTCACTAAGATTTCTGAATTAGATTAGAAAAATCTGTTAGATATATTGCATTTGGACTTCAGATTTAGTGAGGTTTTTTTTTTTCCATTTGTGTATTTGGTACAGGGTCTCACTATGCAGATTGGATTCATGGTGATTCTCCTGTTTTCAGCCTCCTCAGCTCTGGGATTACAGGGATGCTCCACCATGTCTGGACTCTGTCACCCATTCTGTGCAACCCGGGGGCGGGCCTGGTGGGGGCTGTGGGACTGGGGATTGAACCCTGGTCTCTGTGCTTGCCAAAGCAGGAACTTAGTCACCTGAGCTATCTCACCAGCCCTAGTGAGATTTCTTATGATAACTATGGATAATATGGAAAAATATGTGATTTGGGCATTGAATTACTAAAGCCACATGATAAGCATTTCGACACATGGAGTGTTGTTATGGGTAAAAAGAAATGCATTTAAGAGTTATGAAAATACAAACAATATAGATACTGACTGACTTGATTTCAATCACAATGGAGAAAGGGACGTTTTCCATGATTTATGGTTTTGATACCTAGGCATATGAATACTCTATTAAAATTGGACAAAAATCACAGAAACGTGCTGAAGAACAGAAGTTGGAGATGATGATTTTAGTTTTGGATATTTTAAGGTTTAAGCCCGTATGGGACATACAGATGGACATATTCAATAAGTATCTAAAACTGTCTTATGTGGTGCAAAAAACATCGAAGTGCTCCAAATTAGGGATAACAGTCAGATGTAAGCCTAAGAAAGTATCAGGAATTTTAGTTGGAAAAAGAAAGAGAAATATAGGCATTTCTGGGATTGTCACTTATTGAATAGTGGAATTTATTTTTTAAAATTTTTATTCTTTGTGTATTTGGTACAGGGTGTTCAAGGTCTCACTGCATAGATCAGACTTGTAGTGATCCTCCTACAAATTGTTTTCAGCCTCCCAAATGCTGAGATTACAGGCAAGCACCACCACGCCCAGTCTCAATTGAACCCTGGCTGCTGTGCTCTGCCTAAGCAGACAATTTAGTCTGCTGAACCATCTGGCTGGCCCTGAGTAGTGGAGTTTAAATGAGATAGAATGTTTGTATGGAAAGGAAAAGATGCTGGTAGTTAGTAACACAGAATATAGGGCACATGAAAGGGAAAAAGAAGATATAAAATGAAAAAAAGACTATGTAAGAAGGCACAATGAAAAGAAAAGCTGAAGATATGATATTCAGTGTACTTGTTTAGTATAAAGCAGAAGTTTTTTCTCTAGGATAAGGATGAGTACAGGCAAGTATAGATACTGGTGAATAAGGAGTTGAAAGACCAGGCCTGTCTATCATTTCTACACTGAGCACCAAGATGAAGCTTCAAAGGAAAAGAAAAATGACAGCTGATCCAGGTTTTTTTCTCCTTGTAAACATAGTAACTGGTCCTTCAGGTACATGGATGAAATGTACTTACTAGGCGGCAAGTCCTCATCTGTAGAATGTTGTCTATAGGTTCTACCTAGTGTAGAATTACAAATGCAGCTAGAAACTGTAGATTTGTAAGGCATGAGGACAGTCACATATGTTCCACAACTCTCTTTGGGTATAAAGTAGAAATGCTTCAAAATTAAACACTCCCCACTGTGTAAAATGACCTCCACACCTTCCTATATTCTTCCTACCAGATGGCTTTCACCAGGTGGAAAGGGAAAACATAAAGAATCACACAGGGCTTCCCAGACTTCTCACTGTTATGTAGTCCTCTTGGTTGCTTACATTCTTTACATTGCCAGTGAAATTGGGTATTGGATAAGGTTGCTGAAATGTGAGGTTCTGATTTAGTGGTTTGATAGTATGTGTTATGCTGTGATATTAATTGGGTGGGTTGGGACACAGTATACCTGTATTTCCTCCAGATACTATGAGGATGGCACTTTCTGCTAAAAAGGAGTTAGAGATGGAATTTAAATAGAATGTTAAACAAAGTCTTTGCCTGGCCTGTGTGGGGCAATGGGAACAGAATCTCAGCAGAGAAATGTGAAATAATTGCAAAGAGACTTTCAGATCTAGCTAACATCAGTGATGAGGAAATGGAATAGCTGAGTTGGTATTAAAAAGAGCATTGGGGGCAGGCCAAATAGCTCAGCAGATTAAAGCACCTGCAAGCAGGTGCAGGGGCCAGAGGTTTGATCCCTGGGCCTGCCTGCCAGCCCTGCCCCTGGGGCCCACTGAGATAGCAATTGAGACTGGGCTTGGTGGTGCATGCCTATAATCCCAGCACTTGGAAGGCTGTAAACAGGTGAATCACTATGAGCCTGATCTAATAGTGAGAATCTGAACACCCTGTATACCCTTCCCTAAAATACAGAAAAAAAGTGTCAAAAGTTTCATTTGGGCCCGGGAGATAGCTCAGAGAATAAGCACTTGCTTGGCAAGTGTAAGGTCCTGAGTTCAATCCCTGGTACTGAAAAAAAAAAAAAAAAGCATTGAATGTGAAATGAGAGGGACATGACTTCTCTGCTCTGCTCTGCTCTGCACTAGAATGTTGCATTTTTGAGGTATATGTATCTAGAAAACATTTATGGGAGACCAAGTAGATGTTAGGGACTTGACTCAATATCATGTCACATTTTGAATAGTGGAAAGATTGATGACATTTAGCAGAGAAAAATAAAATAGATGTTAGACAACTAAACTAGAACCAATGATCGGAGCCTAAGGGGAACTATTTTATGAAAATATAAGGAAGTAATTAAAAAAACTGCCCAAACATAGAAAGTACAGCTTTAAAACAACAACAACAACAAAACCCTCTCCCAACATATCTTTTACTTACTTTTTAAAAAATTATTTATTTATTTGATGTAGGGTCTTGGCACTCAGTGAAGACTCATAGAGACACTCCTAATTCACCCTCCCCAGCACTGGGATTGCAGGCATACACCACCATGCCCAGTTTCAGGGTTGGCATGTGGGTTCCAGGGCACACATGGCATGCGGTACCTGGGAAAGAATTTTGAACTTGCCAGGCAGGTGGTTAGAGTGCTGAGTTATCTACCCAGCCTGAAAATACAGTTCTGAGTGAGAAATTTTACTATTCCTAGAGATTTTAGTGTAGCAGAGCTCAGGTGAAGCCCAAGGTACTGAACAAACACAAACAAAAAAGTCAAACCCAAAGTAATCCCTCCCAAATGAAACAAAGCAAAGCAAAACAAAACACATCTTCTCAGGATAATCCCCTCTGAAGCTGTATTAGTAACTACTGAGCTGGTTGACATGGGAAATGAATCAGAGTCAGTGGTTGAATTAGATGATTGCTCTTGTTCCTTTCGAGCTGAAATTGTGTGCATCTGCAGTTGACTACATACAGAAGACCAGCTGCCATTATCATTCAATAAATTCTGCCCCTTCCTTTCTTGTAGCTTTAAGGAACAGCTGGCCTTTGGATAATGAGTTTATTTTCTATGGCCATCTACCACTGAGCATGCCCACTGGCTAGGAGAGATGGCTTGCTTATGGTGTCATAATCACATGGCAGGAAGCTGGGCCCCAGTGAGCTGCTGGTGAGATTCAACAGAACTGAGATGCCTCTGAAGTATTTGAGTCAGAAATATTAGCCAGAGTGCACTTTGAATCTGATTTCTTGCTCTCTCATATAATAAGGTCACCTGGGAAACTGGCAAAAAGGTTGAGCAAATCACCAGCCCTGCTCTGTCTTTCTTCATTGTCTTTATTGACCATACTGTAAATGCTCACAAATCTGGGTACAGAATCCAACAGTGATTGAGAAAATTCTCCCTGCCTTATCTATAGAAAAGGAGAGCTATTGATGTCACTTTTCTCTATAACGTGCATTTTCAACAAAACAGGGACAAAATCGGTAGAGAAGGGAGGTCAAGTGCTTCATTGTATAATGGCCTACTGGATTTAAGTTAATCTTGTCACCAAAAGAATTAGTGCCACTTTCTCATCTGATGGCTGATAGACAAAATTGGGCTTTTAATATTTACTCTCTCAAGTTTTATGTCTTCATGAAAGATGCTCCTTTCTCTCAAATCCACCATCATAGAACTTGGATTTTTAGATATCTTCTTGGCCAGTATTTCTCAAACATGCCTTGTTATCATTTAAATATGAAGAATCCCAAAGACTCATATATGTAGGGCTTAATCTTCAGTCCAGAAGTACTCAGAGGTAAGATCTACTGAAGTGGCTGCATTATGGTGATTAGTTCATTGATGACTTCACATGGCCCAACTGGAGAAAGTAGGTCACTGAGTGTGTGACTTTGAAGGGTGTGCCTCATCCCCGAAATCTTTCCTGGATGCCGTGAGGGGAGGAAAATTCCTCTACCATGCCCTGACACCATGATCATTTCTATCTTTCCACAGGCCCAGAAACAACAGAACCAAGTGACTGTAGGGAGAAGCTGAAGCTGGAAATTGTTTATATATGTGGGGACTGAAAGTGCCAAGTGCCTAAAGCAATCAAGTTACCTTAGTCTTGAGAAAAAAACACCTTGTCTGAGACAATTCCAGTCATTAGTTGCTAGGCAACCCTGTGTCTCCTGATGCTAACTTTTTCAGATGTATAAATAAATGCTGTGCAGTACTTGGCAGTTCCTCTTTCCTCATCCAGAAGGAAGGCTCCACCTGACCTCAGTGTTTGTCTGTTGTTATTTTTCTCATTCCCCTCACTGTTTCTCTCTGTGACCACTGAGGGCTATATAGGTCATGGAAAGTGACCATGAACTGAAATTCCTGAAACCATTAGCCAAAATAAATCTTTTGTCTTTTAAGTTGGTTTTCCCAAATATTTTATCAGTGATAGAAAGTGCACTAATACATGCCTGTAAAACTTGTGAGAGGACTGTTATTAAAAATACAATTTTTTAGACCTTACCTCTAGAAATTCCTTTCTTTTTCAGTTCTGATGGCATTTCCTCTTTATTGATGTGACTCATAGTATCCTTCTACAATTTCAATCCCTTCCATTACCCCTCAAGAAAGAAAGTTGTACAAGGGATTCCTGGGGTTCTGATCTTCCTGGATAGTTAGAAAGGGAACAGAAACCAAAACAACCACTGGGTGTGACAGATTGACAATCAAGACATCTAATCCACAGTGGGAAAGGATGGTAAAAAAAGGAGAAAAGAGAGGTCCAAAAGGCCATGTCTAGCATTACTCCTTGATTCAGTTATTCTTCTCTTATTGCTGGGACAAATACCACACACTCAATGAAGGAAAAAAAAAAAAAAAGGTTTATTTAGCTCACAGATACTGGAGGTTTCAGTCCATACTCAGCTGGCTTCAAGACAGAGTGGCACATGATAGAGAGTAACCATTCATGACTGCAGCAAAGAGCACAAAGCCAAAGGGAGGATTAGTGACAATAATGGCTACAAAGAGCAAGTCTGTCTCCTTTAAGTTGCATTCAGGCTATCTGCCCCAGGCTGGGTGTAGTACTCACACACTTAATCCCAGCAGAACTCACACCCATAATCCCAGTGGATCAACTAGTTAATCTAGAAGTCTGCCCTATGATTTCATGTGGCCTTGGCAGGACAACTAGACACAAACCATAACACCCCTCCTGCTTATAGGGGATGGTATAAAGCCTTAATCTTTTAGAAGTGCAGGTCCTAAAGAAGGGAGGTTGTGTTTGAGCATAAAGGAGGTGGAGAGCAGGGAAGGAGTACCACCTTGCTCTTTGTAGAATGGAACCTCCCACCTCAGGAGTGACAGCCTCACAGACCATAGACACTTTCATCACTGTAGGCAATGG
>NDGM011218490.1:0-13966 GCA_002564305.1 Octomys mimax
CCAATTTGATTTGAAACTGTCTCATTGCTATTTGTTTATCAATAAAATTATGGAAAAAAGATATCATGTCTGCATCGTGTACTATGAATCACTACTATGAAGACAACAATATACAATGTATTAATTATTGTAACTGTCTGATTAACCTGTTTTGAATTTGCCTCATTGCTATTTCTTTCTCAATAAAATTAATTTAAAAAGAACACTATAGAAATATTTCTGTTTCTTCCAATCCTAATGAATCCAAGTTTTAGTTTCCTCACACAAGTGAGATTTAGACATGGTCTGGCCAATAGATCTTTCTTGACTCTGCCTAAGTTCCTTCTTCAGGAAGCACTAGAAAGACTTATAAATAATTGTAAATATGATAAATGAAAGAATCCACCATCAGAGACTCTGCTGTAGATCTTGTTCATGCTAATGAACGAGGTAGCCCTGATAGCAGTCTGTAATGGGAACCACTAGCCTTGTCTTACTTACATTTTGGGTTGTGTGGCTGTGGGCGCCTCAGCAGCTTTCTCCCAACCCATAGCTCCCAGCACATAGAACAGTTACCAGGTGCAGCCTTTCCTCATTTGGGGTTTGACGAGCAGGTGATGGGAGACCATCACTTCTGCTGGGTGTTGAGGCCCCAAAGAGCTCCGCTCCACATTCTGCATCACTTTGTAATATTCCAGCCAGTGCATTACAATATCAGACATGCTACAATTAAATGTAATCAGTCAGTCTATAATCTTATTTTAAAATAGCAATTAATAAAAATAGCACTTCAGAGCTGTATTTTAATCTGCCATCTTCCCATGCTATTCATGTAATACAAATTTTAAAAAACTATATTCTGCAAACTTTCATAAATTACAGATAAATGGTGAATTTCAAGCCAATGCAGTAGAACACAGTATTTAGAAGGCTGAAATTTCAGTGAAATTGTTCTAATGGTTTTGTTTATAATTATTCCTATTACCAAATGTGAAAATCTTTGTATTTCAACAACATACAGAAAAAAAGCCATGTGATGTTGTTTTTCGTAGAACACACTTGCACTGTTAGATTTTCAATTTTGTTTTTCATGTGAATGGCATTAATAGGGGTTTTCAAACATTTTTGACAAGTAAAATTGGTCCTTCCACTCTTGTTATCAAAATGCCACTAATACTCAAATTTGCATATAAATTCCTCTTCCCCATCATAGAACATGTGCATACAGACAATAACTACATGCTTTTCCGATTGGGCAAAAGTCACCTCAGGCAAATAGGATGTGTTCTTTTGATAGCAAGATAGAGAAGACAGCAGCTGGAAATGATGATTGCGTAAAAGCACTCTTGGGAGGGATTTGATGCTGTGTTTTCAGGGGCGAGTGTTCCCCATAGCTGATGCACCACCAGCTATACTAAAGCACACAAATTCCAAGAGGCAGGTTGTTAAAATTACCTCTTTACTGACTGCCTATCCTGTTAGTACAGCCCCCTCCCATGGTTCACCCCGAAGTAATGATCACTTTGGAGGCATTTATACCCTGGGCCTGACTGGCTGGTTGCCTCTTAGTCTGTGGTGAGATTATTGATTACAGATGCTTATTAAGCACATCTGAGGCAATAAGCCATGAGAGCTGTCAGTAATTCAAGAGGTAAAACTAGTAATTATATAAGGATCAGGAGGATTATTACATATGTGGCCTTGGTAAACATGAGTGATTGCTATTGCAGTGCTGTGATGACTGTGTGAATTTAAATGTATTATTGATTTTTTTGTCTTTATTGCATTTTAAATTGACAGATTCTTAACACAAATAATTCATTCTGTTCAACTGCCAGATCCTACTACAGTAACTTGATGACTTATGGACATGTGAATCCGTTAAAATTTCTACTGCTTAGTCCATGGGAAACACAACTGTGTACTCTTTAAGTGTACTTTCATTTCAGTGCTTTCTCAGTGTAACACATATTGAGCTTGAGAAGGGCAGAGCGTGTTACTCTATGATCTATTGGTACTGCTATGCTCTATATAAAGATGCTAGTTAAAATCATTAAATAGCATTGAACTTTCTTCCAGAATGAAATCAGATATCACTGTGTCTTGATTTTTTTTCTTTTGTAAGTAAAATCTGTCAAAAAGGTGTTTTCAAAAATCAAAATATGTTACAGCCCCAAGGAAAACTGGCACCTCAAAAAATGCCAATGACCTTGAATTTGAATTTGTCAAAGCTAGCATGTTCCATATTACTTTAAATGGTCAATTCTTGCTATGCCACATTATTTCAAACTGAGAAATAAATATAAGCTTTCTAAAATTCTAAAGATAGTAAATGGAGAAAAAAGTATATGTGATTTATTGTATGGTAATTTATGACACAATTTTCATTCATTTGAAATACACACTCCAGAGTGAGTCCATATTCAGTGTTATGGACTTAATTTTAAAAACAGATAAAACCTCCAACTACTTGATGGCATAATTAAAACAGATGTGTGACAATTTGGCTTAGGATATTAACACATCAGGGGTAAAACTGAATGATGAAAATTGCTACTCTTCTTATGGTCAACATTTACTGTCTAAATACTATGCACACACTGTGCATCATTGTAGCACAGAAGTAGCTTCCTAAGTGTTTAAAAAATCTATTTATACACAGAAGCTCAGTCTATAGTCTCAGCTGAAAACAGAACACTCAGAAAGGGCTGATTCAACCTGATGCAAAGTCTAGCGACCAACTTTCTGCTTTTCATCATAGCACTGTTCATCTAAGTCTCCATGTTCTAATTCCACTGTTCACAATGTGCGTATCCACTCCCAGAAGAAACACTGAGTGATTACTACATGATAACACTATCCGTAGGTTCTGTGGTAACAAAGATGTGCAAAATTCCTTTCTTTATGTGTGTAATAGAATCAAGAAAGAAGCACTCCAAAGGCCCATGTCACATAAACTATAACACCATATAAAGTGAGCAGTTAAAATATGACAAAAAATACAAATGGGAAAATGAGAAAAATCATTTGGTGAATGAACTTGATAAACGAAAACATCCTTGAATCCAATAGATATTAAATTTGATATTCTTAGAGCTTCCAAGGGAAGGCACACATTTGTTAATTGGTTTTATATATCTAGAGCTACACTTTCCAATGTGGTCACCACTAATCACACATGGTTTTAAATTTAATTTTAATTAAACAGCCTTAAAATTCTGTTCCCAGTTTCATGAGTTATGTTTCAATTGCTAAACAGGCACATGGTACTCCTGACCCTCAAATAGAACACTGTGGATTAAGAACAGGTCCAACAATGGATAAGTTTCAGTTAGATGGAAATGGGTTACAATTCAGAGAAAATATCACATTTGGAGATGGCAGATAGGGAATCAGAATGGATGCAAAGAGATTAAGTAATGATGCTAATTTCAAATGAAATAAATGAAAGCAAGAAAGCAAGGAAGAAAGAGGTTAGATTTTACCATGTACCTTGGTGTCCATAGCACCTTCTTTTTCCTTCCTGGGTAATAAGATCCTATAGCCAGAAATCCAATGTGTCTATTCTCTAGATGCATGCCTGAGAGATCTTTGACTCTTGTGGAAAACCTAATGTGGAAGTTGAACTCTATACCTCCAGAGGTCTCTTCTGACCTGCTGTGCCCAGTGGCACCTCCACTGGCATCTATGAGGCCATAGAGCTGTGTGACAATGGCAAGACCCGCTACCTGGGCAAGGGTGTGTTAAAGGCTATTGAGCACATCAATAAAACTATTGCACCTGCCCTGGTTAGCAAGAAACTGAATGTCATGAGCAGAAGATTGACAAGCTGATAATAGAGATGGACGGGACTGAGAACAAATCCAAGTTTGGGGAGAATGCCATCCTGGGAGTATCTCTCACAGTGTGCAAGGCTGGAGCCATGGAGAAGGGGGTGCCCCTGTACCACCACACTGCCAATCTGGTAGGCAATGCCGAGGTCATCTTGCCTATCCCTGTCTTTAATGTTATCACCTGCAGCTGACAGGCCAACAACAAGCTGGCCATGCAGGAGTTCATGATCTTGCCTGTGGATGTGGCCAGCTTTAATGAGGCCATGTGCATCAGGGCCAGGGCTACCACAACTTGAATAATGTCATCAAGGAGAACTACGGCAAGGACAACACCAATGTGGGCAATGAGGGGGTCTTCGTACCCAATATCCTGGAGAATAAGGAAGCCCTGGAGTGGCTGAAGACTACCATTGGTAAGGTTGGCTACTTGGCCAAGCTGGTCATCGGCATGGACATGGCCATGTCTGAGTTCTTCAGGTCTGGGAAGTGTGACCTGGTCTTCAAGTCTCCCGACGACACCAGTAGGCACATCTCACCCAACCAGCTGGGCAACTTCTACAAGTCCTTCTTCAAGGACTATCCAGTGATATCTATCAAAGATCCCTTCGACCCGGATGACTGGAGAACCTGCCAAAAGTTCACAGCCAGCACCGGCATCCAGGTGGTGGGCGATGACCTCATATTGACCAACCCCAAATGCATCTCCAAGGCCATGAATGAGAAGGCCTGCAACTGCCTGCTGCTCAAAGTCAACCAGATCACCTCGGTGACTGAGTCCTTGAAGATTTACAAGCTGGCTCAGTCCAACGGCTGGGGCATCATGGTGTCCTACCAGTCTGGGGAGACAGAAGACACCTTCATCGCTTACCTGGTGGTGGGACTCAGCACTGGGCAGATCAAGACTGGCGCACTCTGCCAATCTGAGTGCCTGACCAAGTACAACCAGATAATCAGAATTGAGGGGGAGCTGGGGATCAGGGCCAAGTTCGCTGGCCAGAACGTCAGAAACCCCCTGAGGAAATAGGCCATAGTAGGCCAGCGCCCAGGCCTCAGGCCCAGGTAGCTAGGTCCCCTCCTGCCACTGCTTCTGTAGATACCATCAAGGCCACCCGGAGCCCGTGACCCCAGCTGAGATAGTCGTGTTTGATACCTCATGTCCCACTGCACCTGGAGCTGTGTGTGCCCCAGACCAGGTTCCCAGTGGCACTGTTGTGAAATAAAACCCCAGTGCCTAAGAGGGAAAAAAAGAAAGAAAGAGGTTAATATGTACCTTGGGAATTGAAAGTTTTTAATCATGGAAATTAGATTTTAAAATCTAATTACATGCTAACATTTTAATGTAATAAATCTTTTCTAAAATTATATTTTATTATTGTATGTTTGTTGTGAAAATTTTTTACATGCATTTAATATATCTCAATTTCAAACACATTACTCCTCTCTTTTTCTTCCTTTATTCCTTGGATTCTCTGCTCTGCTTTCAGAGTCTATATTCTGATTATTTAATCTTTTAAGTTGTTTATTCATTAATTTTTTAGATTTCTCATTTAATAGAACACATGTGTTATGTAATTATCTCAATTTGGTTGATTTCACTGAATTATTGATTCCTACTTCTATCCTTCATCTTTTTTTTCTACCTTATGGTTAACTGCTCAGCCTTTTCTTTATTCATTCAACCACTGATACGTATCTAGGCTGCTACCGTTGTTTAGCTCTTGTTTTAGCTCTTGTGATTTAGGTTCCCATAAACATGAATAAGCATGTATGATAGCAGTATACAGTCTTTGGTTTTTTGGTAATATGCTCAGAAATGCCATGTCTGAGTCGAGTGATATTTTATTTGAGAAATTTCCATAGTGCTTGTTTTCATTCCCATCAACATTGTAGGAGAAATTCTTTTCCCACTTATCCCCAGGGCTATTTGTTGTTCTTTATATCTTGATGATAACCATTTTAACTGGGATGAAATGATATATTAAAAGCAGTTTTGATTTGAGATGGCTAGAGATGTTGAGTACTTTTTTATAGAGCTTTGATCATGTGAACTTGTTTTGAGAGTGTCTAGTCAGTTCACTTTTCCATCTTAACATAGGTTCACTCTTTTTGTCTTTTTTTTTTCATTTTATGTGTTTCAAACAGAGTCTCACTATGCCTCAGCTATTTGTTTCAAGTGTTTCTGAAGACTGGTAGTGACCTTCCTGTTTTCAGTATCTTCAACACTGGGATTACAGGCTTCCACAACCAAATTCAGTCACCTGCTAAGCATGCCCTATGGGTGGGGCCAGCACATGGGACCGAGGATCGAACCTTGGTCCCTGAGCTTGCCAAAGCAGGTACTTAGTCAACTGAGCTATCTTGCCAACCCTTTTATTTCACTCTTTTATAGGACTTTTTTAGTTCCTTCTATATTATAAATATTAACCTATAGTACAGCCTATTAATCTATAGTAGCTATCAGAAAATTACATATCAAATATTTTCCATTGTATAAGCTGTGTCTTCATTGTGTTAATTATTCCTATTCAGTGTAGAAAGTTTTTAATTCGATATTCTCCTGAGTGTTGGTTTTTATTATTTCCTATGTTTTGAGTCCTGTTCAGGATGTATTTGCCTGTGCCTACAGCTTCAAGTGTTTCTACCATGTTTTCTGTGTAAAATATCAATTTTTTTGTTGTTGCAACTAGTTATTTGATCCATTTTGGTATGTTTCCAGTATAGGTTAAGAGTATTGAATGTGCTTTCCCTGCTTCTGACTATCCGATTTCCCCAGCACCACTTATGAGGTTTTTCCCAGTGTATATCTTTTCTTTTTCAGTAAAAATAATATGGGCGAAGCTTCTCAGAATTGTGTCTGTTCTGTGCTTTTTACCTTTCACATAGTCTACATTTTTGTTTTGGACATTGTTCTTTTCAGTATACTATGGTCTTGTAGTATATCTTGAAGCCTGATAAAGTGATGCCCAAGTGTCTCTCTTGTTGGTCTGAGTTACCTTGGCTATTCTAGGTCTTTTCTAATTTCAAATGAAGTTCAAATATCATGAGGAGGGGCTGGAGAGATATCTCAGTGGTCTAGGCATCTGCCTTGCAAGCGCAAGGACCCAGGTCAATCCCCAGTACCACATGCTGCTGAAACAGGGAGTGGTGGCACATGCCTGTAATCCCAGCACTGGGGAGGCTGAGACAGGAAGATTACTAGGAGTCCTAGTTGTGTAATGAGACCCTGTACAAAATAAATAAATGAATAAGACTAAAAATGATTAACAAATTGCATAAGGAAGTACTGGATCCAAACCTATGTCATGCCTGTGTACATAGCTAATTAAACACTTGGAAGAAAAAGTTTTGGTGAAAAAAAAATTGCCTTTTCTAGTTTTGTGAAGTACATTGTTAATATCTTAATAGGACTGTATTTCATATATAGAATTTGTATAGCAAATTGGCCAGTATTAATTTGTTGATATAATAACAAGTGCTACTTCTCCATTTTCTTTATATTAGGCAGAATCAGAAATCAAACTCAGGACCTCACTACCTTTCCATTTTCTAATAACACCTTTACTTTCTTTTCATTTCTTTCTTTCTGTCAGATTTTTTGGTAACTAATAGAGGATTTTCACATCCTTCATAACTTGGATTCCCAGTCTTTTTTTAACTAAGGGAAATGTAAATGAAATTGTTTTCCTGATTTATTTATGGGTGGGCTCATTGTTCTTTCCAAATGTCTCAAACCCAGGATTGAGACAGGGTTCTTTGTACTGAGTTTGTGTCCTTCCACTTGTCTAAATTTGCTTATCATATCTATAATTTTGTGGAGTTTTAGGTGATCTTTACCCATAATTAAATCATCTGAAAATAGGAATAACTTGAATTATTCTTTGCTTATTTCTATTTCTTTGTCTTGTTTGAGTGTTTTGGCTAATGTTCTGAGACTTCTGTTGAGCAGAAGAAGCCAGATGCACACACTTCTCCACCCTGAACAGCAAAAGTTTCTTTCAGTTCCTTCCTCAATTCAGTGTGATGTTAGCGGTGGCACTTGGTGTCACACAGTTTGAGGTAACGTCCTTTACTTATTTTGAACAGGTGTTACTTTTAATCATGAATTAGTGATGAATTTGGTCAAAGCTTTGTAAGCATTTATTCAGACCATTTGATACTTATTCCATATTTTATTTCTTGGTGCATCATTTTCATGTTGATCCATCCCTGCATCTGTGGGATCAAACCAACTGGGTCTGGAGGTCTTATCTTAAAATGTTGGTTAATTCTATTTTTGTGGATAAAGTGGAGTAGTTTTTTTTTTTTCATTGTTTCTCTTTCAAAATATTGGTCTGTATTTTTCTTTTTTGTTTGAATGCTTAACTGCTTTCAGTATCAAGGTATGACCAAGGCACCTTGCCTTGCTATTACACAGAAAAATTTCTTTCTAAATGTCTGTTATAATTCAGAAGTAATTTCATGTAGTCATAGACTTTATGTAGTGGATGGAATTTTAATTACTACTTGCATCTTATTGCTTATTATTGATTTGTTATTTTTAATGTTTTCTTGATTCAATTTATTAATATATTCTTATTTTGAAGAGCAAAAACATAAAGAGGAATATAAAGCAATGCAATTGGTACAGAAGTTTAAAACAAGAATAAAAGATTAACAATTGTTAATGCATATAGTCTTGGTTCAATTTAAACTGGCCATGTGCATCTAGAAATTTATCTATGTATACTAGATGCGCCAATTTGTAAAATATAACATTAACGCTAATTTTGGAAGCTCTTATGAGTTTCACTTCTCTGTTGTAGTTTCACTTGATTCTAATTTTCACATTAGTTATACATAATGATCACATTCATCATAGAGAATTTGTACCTGTACATGACACATCTTAAATTTTTTTTCCAAATTCCTCTATCTTCCCTCAATCCCTTTCTTGTCCTTGTTTAAAAAACCTTTGCTTTCATTTTTTTCCTTTTTTCCCTTCCTTTCCTTTTCCATTCCTTCCTTTCTCCTCCCTCCCCATAGTCACCTTCCCGTTTGAATATTTTCTTCATTTCTCACAATATCCATTATACATTTGGCCTCTATACGTTGGCTTCTTTCTTTTTTTTTAAACTCATTTTTATTTATTTATTTATTTATTTTTAAAACAGAGTACAAATTAGAATTAAAACAAAAAAACACAAGTGATATAGAATTTCATTTATAGTAATATGATTTTCATAATGTTTGTTGTAAAACATAGCGTTGTCTTCCAACCAGCTATACATATTAGCAGATATATGCATGTAAAAGTGAAAGAAGAAAGAGAAAAGAAAGAAAGAAATTAAGAAGAAAAAAAATGCAAACAATTAAAAAGATGAGATGAAACAAATTAAAGCATTAACTGCTTCTTTCCATAGATCAGCAAAAAATGCACAGTACAGTTTTCCAAACCTTCCTGTTTATATACATAGATATGTCAATTTCCCCCATTCCCTCTCCTGTCCTCCTCAACTCACTAACTTTTTTCTTTTGAATAAGTTCATTCCCTCTCCCCAGTGTCTATTGTACCCTTTAGATTTAACTTTTCTCCTTCAAATTCTCATGCTTAGACAATACAATGTTTGCACATGAGGGTTTGATTTATTTCACCTGAGAGTATGTTTTTCAGTTGCATCGTTTACCAACAAAAGACTCAAATTTAGTTGTTTTATATCTGAATAATACTTATTGTGTAAAGAGTCCGATCTATGTAGTGAGACCCTGTAGACTCTATAGACCCTGTACTAAAACACACACACACACACACACACACACACACACACACACAAATACTTATTGTGTAAAAATGTCACCTCTCCTGTATCCATTCTTCAGCTGATGGACATCTGGATTGTTTCCAGGATTTAGCTATGACAAATTGTGCTGTTATAAACATAGGTGCATTAAATTGTTGTGGTATAAAATTTTCAGTTCTTCTGAAAAAATGCCCAGGAGGGCAATAGCAGGCTTGAATGCGATCTAAAATCCTAGATTTTGAAGAAATCCCCACAATGATTTCCATAGTGGTTGTATAACTCTGCACTCCTGCCAGTAGTGCAGATGCACTCCTTTTTCTCCCCAGCCTCTGCAGCATTTGTTGTTGGCTGACTTCTTGATGTTAGCCATTCTGTCAAGATGGATCAAAGACTTAAATATTAAAATAGATGGTCAGTGAGATAGCTCATTCAAGTAACTGCCTGCCTGGCAAATGAAGAGTCTTAGATTCAATTCCCAGTACAGTAATAAATAAATAAATAAATAAATAAATAACTCACTCACTCACTTTTGCGGGCCATCCAGATAGCTCAATGGATTGAAGCTCCTGCGTAGGTAGATACAGGGACCAAGGTTTGAACCCCGGTGGTGTGCCAGGCCAGCCCCACACTTAGGGTGCACTAAGACAGTGATTGAGACTTGGCATGGAGGCCTGCTCCTATAATCCCAGAATTTGGGATGCTGTAAACAGGAGGATCACTATGAGTCTGATCTATGTAGTGAGACCATGTAGATCCTGTACTAAATACATTTTTAAAAAAATAAAATAAAATAGAAACACTAATTCTTCTGGAGGAAAATGTAGGTAGAAATCTTAAAGACTTAGAGGTAGGCAGAGAGTTCATGAACAAAAACCAAACTGCACAGGCAATACTTCAAGGAATCAACAACTGGGATCTCATCTTTTTTAAAAGTTCCTGCAGGTCAAAGCAGCCTCCAACAGACTAAAAAGAAAACCTACAAACTGAGAAAAAAATTATAGCTGACTGTCCCTCTGACAAAGGCCTTCTGTCTAGAACATATAAAGAATTAAAAAAAACCCAACTTTTGCTTTCCTACACTAGAGAAAAAAATGTGATATTTATGTGCTGTTTCAGTTCCAATTTTATTAATTTATGCCTTTTTATTTCTTTTGGCAAATTGGTTAAGTGCTTATCAATCATGTTTTATCTTTGAAGATTTAACTATTTGATTTTTAATCTTTCTTTTATTTCATTTTCACTAATTTGCATTTCAATCTTTACTATTTCTTTTTGTGTTTAGGTTTTCTTGATTGTGAAGACCTTCAAGTACATCATTCATTAAGTTGGGATTGCTCATCTGAGTCAGTGGCTAAGTATGACCACGTTGCTAGCTTCTCCTCCACCAAAAGAAATTTCGGCGTTTCATGGAATTGTGTAATTTTCAGACCTTTGCAGAGAGCAGGGCTGAAGTGAGAGGATGGCTTTGATCCTTCTCCTAGACTTGCCTTTTTCTCTATTTTGCCTGTTGGCATCCCATTTAAGTGCATCCCATTGGTGGTGTCTATAGTACCTCAGGGAGCCACACACTCGCAGACTTCAGTACATATCTCGGGATTGTCTGTGGTTGCTACGCTCTCTTTATCACCACGATCTGGAAGCACTGATTCTGTATTTGGTAAGGGTAATGGGCCTTTGTAGCTAAGAAAGTTGGTACCGAACATTTGATTGTATTTATCCTCCTTTTCATGAAATATACATTTCTTTCAGTCATGAAAAACAGGAATATAAACTATGTGTACAGTTTTGAGGAGTAATTATAAATTATCCTCAATCTTATTGCCTTTACTTTACAAAATTCTATTACTAGCTATGCCACAATATGTATCATAACCTATCTTAATTCCAGTCCCAGGTTGCTGGTGGAATCATCCTAATTCAGTTTCCAATATGCACAACAAACATATTTTCCTGAAAATTAAAATAGGAATGCTTAGTTCTAACCACACTGTAACACAATGGATTATGTAAGAGTATTATATGTACAGATTTATTTCCAATCCTATGCGTATGTCAAGTCTCCTCCCCTTTCCATCTCAATCTGAAATTATTGCCATAGCCAAGTTAAGTCCCAGAGTAAGATTCCCATCTCTACTCAGGTTTGCATATGATTCCATATATCTTCTAAGCTTTATTATTAAACATATAAAAAATCAATGAATAGAAAACAACACTGTGCAGGTGTCCATGAACTAAGTTTCAAGTCTTTCTTCTTGCAATAATTTTTGCTACCTTTATTTTTTAAAAAATAAAAATGTATTTGGTGCAGGGTCTCCCTACATAGCTCTGGACTCATAGTGATCCCCCTGTTTTCAGCCTCCTCAGAGGTGGGATTACAGGTGTGCACCACCATGCCTGGACTTTTTACTAACCTTATTTTAATTGGAATTGTGCATCTACTGTCTATTAAAAATAAAATATCCCCAGAGAGAGTGACTTTCTCTCTAAGTGGTTTTACTCTGAAATATACTTGGGTGTATATGAGTGCATGCCCACCAGATGGCCAAGACCACTGCAACAACCCATGGTATGGAAGTAAACAAAGAGAGACAGGTTTAAAAAACTATGACTGGTTCATCTAGAGTAAGTCGTCAGTATGTAAAAGTCTTATTTGTCAGTAAGATAGTTGGTGACTTCATTAGTATAAATTTCTGATTGATAAATATATTTTTATTTAGAGTTCTCCTTACCTAGAACACTTACTATTTGCAAATATTTAAATTTTGTAATTGAATTTATCATTGTAAATTTTAGAAGATTCTCATAAGTTTAATGCTGTCTAAGAGTTAAAATAAAAGTTGTTTTTTCTTCAACATGTCAAGTTTCAGGCAAATGGAAACTCAGTATTGATTTCAGATACTTTTATTTGGAATAGATTTGCCATCTTAATTATTAATACATTTTATAATTACAATTATTGAACATTACTGGTTAAAAGAAGATATAATGCAAACTCCTCTTTAGTTTATTTTAGTTTTATTCCTGAAAAATTTCTTTGATGAAAGCAATCCAAAATATTTTGCAAGGCCATCTGGAATAAGGTCATAATTTTTAAGTAAAAGGTTTAACAAATGATACAAAATTTCAAAATATTGGTGTATTTGAAAGCTGCTGGTAGCTAGTACACAATTCAACTTTGGGTTAAGGTCTGAGGGGACATTTACATGCTTGTGAGGACTGTGACTATTATCCTGTTTTCTCAATAAATACTGAAAGGTATTTATTGTTGTAAATGTTTTCATTTTTGCATTACTTTTACTTTTCCAATAAGAGGCAAGCTAACCAAAATGCTCCACTACCAGGTGAGAGGTGTGATACTTTGAAACAGAAAAAAAAATGCAGATTTTTATTAAAGGCCCATTGTCAAATTACAGTTGTGTTGAATATACACGCAGCTAAGTAAAATTCTAAATATTTGGTCTTCAGGTCAAAGGATCATCATTGTCTTTATTCAATAATCAATTGTTGGAATAGAAAATAAATCTAAAGTTCAATTTGCTTTTGTAGCATTTTTATTTCCAGCATTTTGGTAAACACATTTTTTTGAAAGCTAAATCTTTATTTTATTTTAAGAAATTGTGTTATTTTTTCAGCAGCCTCCTTCTCATTTTGATTGAGCGTCAGCAGAACAGCTCAAGACCACTCAGTGGTGGTTCCTACCCACTCAGTGGCCTGCGTGGTGGGGGCTGCAGACCAACCTTCTGTGGCTGGCTGAACACTCCAGTCTTCTGCAGGGAACTGCTGAATGGGCACAGAGGGCACCTGCACATCCTCAGACCAGTCTGCAACCTCAGGCTATTTCCAGATGGAGCAGTATATCTATAAAATGAAAGCCAAATCATTTATTGGGGCAATGGCCTCAGGGTAGGCCAGGGGCCATCACTGCACAGCTTGTTCATTGTCACTGCTACCAGAGTCCTGAGGCGTCCTCACATTTGGAAGCTCCCGAGAAATAGAGAAGGGCTCAAGGCGCAGGGCCTCAAAGGTGTCATCTGCCCAGAAGGCCAGCCCCACTGTGTCTGGGGCCTGTGCCTTGCTGTCTGGCTGGTAAAGTCCACTCAACCAGTGTCTTTCCATCATTTAGAAGCTGGTCATCCTTATGCAGCCTCTGCTCAACAGGCGGCCACTTGAGGATGCCCCCAGTGATGTGCATCAGCTCAAATACATTGCCGGGCATCCGTGAAGATGCCTGTCTTGTGGCTCTGGATCATGAGGTATATGTCCATCTCGGCAGCCTTGATAAACACATTCTTTTTTTTTTTTTTTTTTTAAACATTTATTTATTTTGAGTGTGTGTGTGTGGCCAGCTCAGCCCACCAGGGGGCGGGGCTGGCTGGC
>NDGM011218510.1:924-11546 GCA_002564305.1 Octomys mimax
TCTCTCTCTCTCTCTCTCTCTCTCTCTCTCTCTCTCTCCCCAACCCCAGAATCTTGCTTAGCAATTTGGCCTAGCTTTGTGCTCACTTTTGTAGCCCCCAGACTGCTCCCAGACTTTCAGCAATCCTCCTGTCTCAACCTCCTGAGTGCGTCCAGCCCTGAACTTGCTTTGTATCCCAGGCTGGCCTCCCACTTGCAGTCTTCTTTCTTCAAACTCCCAAGTGCTTGGATTGCAGATAAGTCCCACCACACCCAGCTCACTGTGGTGTTCTCTTACATGCATATAACATACTTCGATCATGTCTACCTCACCATTGCCCTCCTCCATCCTCCACTCCCTCCACTTATTGGGAACGATGAGCAATTAGATCTTTTAAAGAGTATACTTACATATTTTCATATGTTTTATGACATAATTAAATTTCTGAAATCTGCTTGAAACATAGTTAGACATCATGAACCCAAACAGAGTTAAATAATACTTATTTTAAACCCATATCCAGGTCTTTGCACTTTTGTAATTATTAATGAACTTATTCACTGTAGCTTTTAGGTAGATACCATCCTACCATATGTAGTTTATTACGTGGAGCATGAACCTCGCTGAGAGGCCTTGCAGCTGTGGACTCTTCATGGCTCCGTGTGACCGTAGCAGTCATCAGGGCTCCGTGTACCCAGCTAGTGGTGGTGTGCACCTGAGCGGAGCTGATGGCGCTAGCAGCTTTTTCTCTCTTTGGCTCTCTTTGTTCACATGAATGTCATGATTTTTGTCTGTGGCTGCCTTCCTGGGTGGGATCTGTGTTCCTACTCAGCTTTCACACATTCTTGATGATCACTTCTCCGGGGTCTGCCGCACCCCAAATCTGGCCTTTTATATACAACCTTTCTTCCCTGGCACTTATGCAAGATCAGAGGCTGGCAGCTGAAATTGTGATTTCTCCAGTCTCTCCAGCTTACTAATTAAGTGTCAGCGTCCTGTGTCCATAGCTGCAATAATACAGATAATGATAAACTGACCTTGAAAAGCCTGTATGTTTCACCCCTCCTTTTTCTTCTAAAAGCAGGAGTAACTGTGGTAACATAGACTTTCCCCCCAGTTAATGTGGATCATTTGACCTTTGATTTATTACTCTTTGTGACTGCTGTCTAGGGTAGTCTACCTTAAGCTTTGTTTAAATCCTGTTACCAAATTTATCAAATAAGCCATTGGTTTAAAAATTTTCTATTATCTTTCTACCAATACTAAAGGAAAAAAAAGTTGCTAAGCATCTGCTCATCCACACAGGTAATAACTACTCCCTGTAGACTTAACACTTCATTAGCAAGCTGATACATTCACACACCCAGGCCCTACCTTCCCCACCTCGTCGCTTACCTAATTGTTGTATCTGTTTAGGACAGTTTCTCTTTTTGCAATACCTGCTTTCTGTATAGATCAGTGATGAGAACCATCTGCAAGGTAACCTTGGAGCAGCTTCTGGGAGGTAACAAGAGTCAAGCCAGAGAGTCAAAAAGAATGTCTTTCAAAATAGGTGAGCTGAATGCAACCTACTCAGAAGATAGATAAAAGTAGAATCAGATGTAGTAGCATGTCTGATTTGGGAACCTATATAGAAAGAAGCCTTGATTTTAAAGTTGGCATAAAGTCTGAAGCGTTTCTGATGTCCCCCCTTCCCCCCACTGTGCTCCTTTGTGTGCTGATTCAGTCTTGGTGCTTAGACATTTTTGTGTGATTCTTAACTGTGCTGGTAGCTTTCAGGTTTTGAAGTCTTATCTGTTCCCTGTTGTTTTGACCTCTCCCCAGTGTTTCATTTGTTCCATTCTATTCATTTCATTCATTGAAATCATCTTGGTGGTGGTTCAGCCTCTTATTTGCATCAGGTGTTGTGTTCTTTGTTGGTGTGAGTGTTGTGAGTACACAGCCACTGTCCTCCCAAGATCTTCGTGTAGGGGAGGCAATTGTTAAACCAGTTGTCACACGAAGAATTTAAATTAAACCAATGAGAAGCTAAGTGAAGGACAAAAGTACAGTGTCCTAAAACCCAGTTACAGAGAGCTCACTAAATTAAGACCCAGAGTAGGAACACACATACCTCAGGCAAAGAAGGAAGAGCCAGCCACTGGAGGCACAAGTAGTTTGCCAGACAGTTTGGGAGGAGCAGCCCAGTCCAGACCAAGAAGCCCAGGCAAGCTGAGGCAAGCAGGAGGAATGGAATCATAGTGAGTGGGGAGACTGTGTTTCCCCTAAGAGTAGAAGGGTGGTCATGATAGTACTTCTGTTTTGAACAGTTCATCTTGTGAGGGGAAAAGAAAGGAAAGCTTTAATAGATGTGGGGAAATTAGTAGGATGTTGCAAGTGGCATTTCATTCAGTTTTCATTCTTAAATGTGGTGCTTGGATTTCTCCGTCTTTGTGCTTTGGACTTAGGCTTTGCAGAGTGGGAGTTTGGCTCTCCATTTGCCTTGAAAACGACCGCCACGGCTGTGAAGAGGCCAGCATGAAGGCTCCACAGCCCTCTAGCTGCCTGGCGTCTTGGTCTCAGAGGTCAGCTGCCACTCTTAGAAAATAATCTCAGATGTATTGAGGTGCAGGTGCCAGAAAATAATCTCAGGTGAATTGAGGTACAGGTGTCATCTTGGCGCCTGATGATGTCAGTGGCTTCTTTATCATTTTCCTTTTCTGTTTTATTTGGAGGTGATACTGCAGCAGTAGCTCTAGCAGCAGAAGACTGTTAGTAGCAAAGCTGTACTTAAATGCCGTACCAGTTCTAAGTGCTGTATGTATTCATATCCATTTTTTCTTAGTCTAATAAGGTGTTGGAACTTTTATTTTCCCCACTCACTGATAACAGTGAAGCCCAGACAGATAAAGAAACTTACGGAGCAGGGTTTGAGTTTGGCTGGTTTACTTCTAGCATCTGGGGTCCTAACCATTCCTTAAATAGTGAACAACTCCCAGTGGCAGGCTAGAGAAGCTGAAGAGAGCCAAGGTCACACAATGCACAGGATTTCAGTCCAGGCACCGACGCCCTGAGCCCGCTCTGTGTTTCTAAGTGAATCACAGGTATCAGGAGAATAGCTTTATTTAAGGAGCATTAGGTTTCAAATGTCTGCAACTAATTCACATGATGGAGTGCCAACCCATTTTCATTTTGGTGTTTTTTAGACATTATTTTATGTCACTAATACCGCATTTTGTAATTTTGAAACCGTAATATTCCATTGTAGGGATATATTGTAATTTACTAAGTTCCTTTAATTTTAGATAATAGTGTCATGGGAGCAATGAAATGCATACAGCACTTGCAACAAGAATGACTAAAGTTAAAAATAGAAAATATGTTGAAGATATAAAGCTTGCTAAAATTCTTACACACTGCTTGTGAGAGTGCAAATTGACACTCTTTGGAATACAATTCAGTGGTATTTACAAAAGCTGATTGTAGTAATTTTTCTCTCAGGCAAGTATCCAATAGAATTATGTATATATGTTCACCAAAACACATGAAGAAGATTGATCCTGATAGCTGTATTAACAATTACCAAAAAAAAATAGAAACTGTCAAAACATCCACCAGTAGTAGGTAAATTAATTGCAGCACACTCAGGCAATAAAATATTGTGCAGCAACAAGAATAAAAACCTCAGCTGAATGCAGCTGTATGGTTAAGCGTCATAAACATAGGTTTTGATGCCTCTAAGCTGTTGATGCAGCAGGTTGAAAGCCAACCTGCTGTATTAGTATGGGCTACCCTACCGAGTACAGGCCCAAATGTAATGACAAGAACACAGAGCTCACACAGCCCGTCAGGGCAGATGTTCCAGGCTGTGGTCAGGTGGAAAGCTGTGACCTCTCCTCGCAGCTTTTGTGGAACTTGGGCTGACATTGTCTCTGTTCTATAATGTAGAACTCCAAGGGCTCCGTGTGCATATTCCTTCGCAGAGGAAATAACCACATGGCCATGCCAGACTGGAGAGGGTGCATGGGGAGTGTAGGAAGGGTCTGCTGTGCCCAGGAAAATAGACCTTGGTAGCGAGCCTTTGCCTGGCTCATTATGTTTACTGTCTTGTAATCTGTTACAGTTTTCTTGCTTGTGCATACTAGTACATTGTGGATTCCTTCTCATGTCCACGAGTATAAATCTCATTACAGTTTTTAAAGGCAGCTTATTTTATTGAACAGATGGGATGAAATATAATTGAATGTGCTCATGTTGGTGGTTTTGTTTTGATTTTTGCTATTATTAACAGTGCTACAGTGACATGCCCTGTTAAGACATTTGCTTTCATAATAAGGTAGAAGTTATTAGAAGTAGAACTGATAAGTCCAAAACTATGCCAGTTTTTAAGGTTGTGGTACATATGCCTAAATTGGTCTCCAGATTGTCTCTAGGTTCCTTTTTGGCCTTTTAATTGATTAAAAACAAATTTGAGGATTTTTTTATGTGTGTATTTCAGATTTATAATAGGATGTTATGGGACTGTAGTTCTTATAGTATTTTAAGTAAGGCAGGTAGATTATTGGTGTCTTGTTTCACCCTGAGCTACATCTCCAGCCCTTTATATTTTTTATTTTGAGGCAGATTTCGCTCTGTTAGCCAAGCTTGGCTCCAGCTTGTGATCGGTCTTCTGCTTCAGTCTCCCAAGAATGCTGAGATTATAGTGGACAGCAGCTTACTTTTATTTATTTATTTATTGCTAGAAAAAAATTGTGATGAACTCAAATATAGCACTCTTCCTTTTTTAGTTTCTGCTTTTGGTGTCATATTTGGATTTGTCCTTAGATAATAGAAGTAGTTGTACTTTCTTCTAGATGTTTTTTATTGTATTGTTACCATTTCTAGTCTACCTGAAAATGATCTTATATATAGACTCGTAACTTTATTTTATTTTTAACCAAGTAGTCATTTTGTTGTCCAAGTAGCATTACTTTTAAAAAGAGACAGTAGAAACTTTATATAAAATAGGAAGTGGGGCCGCGAAGATGGCTCAGTAGAATAAGCACTTCCCTGGCAAGCGCAAGGGCCTGAGTTCAATCCCTGGTTCTGGGGAAAAAAAAAAAAAATAGGAAGTATTTTTTAAATGATCTTAAATTAGTGATTACAATGGAGCAAGGTAGAAAGTATCAGTTCTCTGGGTCATTTAAAGTAGAGAAAGTCTCTCTGCCTCAAACAAAAATATCACAAGTCAGCACATATATTTTGGGATTGTATTTAGCCAGTATTTCATGTGTTCTTTGTGCCATCTTCTATTAGTGCACTTTCAGACTGAGTACTGACTGAAGCTCAAATAGTCTTTTCACTAGATGTTGAGGTCATGATAACTTTGAGGATTATTTTTCTTCTTATATCATTTTACTTTATTTAATATGTGTGACTATTAAAGTTACTATTAAAAATAAGCAAAGCCCGGCTAGACATTTATTAATATAATTTTCTCCCTTGGTTCACATAACCTGCTTTGAGCAAGTCTGTGTGTAGCGGATTGCTAACTGGTGGTCAACTTGTTACACCCAGCTGAAATGAACTATGGCAGTGCTGGGTGTGGGAGGCCCACCAGAGGATTGTTGCCAGCAGCAGAAGAAGCAGAACTGGAGCAGTTGTCGGGTCTGTTAGGGAAGCTGTTTGGAGAGTCTGTTGGAGCTGTTGGAAGCTGCTGGTCTTGGGCCATTCTGCTGGAGGACCTTGTTATGCTGGCTTTCCTCATGAACTTGGCTGTTCTTGTTGCTGAAGGAGCTCAGGACCTTCATTGTTGCTGAGAATGGCTGCAGTTCATTTTGGGGAAGTGCTGGTCCTCATCTTGAGCATCGTCAGAGGGGAAGATGGTGCACTTTTCAGCTTTCCTCATTGCTGGAGGAGCTCAGGACTTCACTGTAGCTGAGGATGGCTGTGGCACTTTTGTGGGGAGCTGTAGTTCTTACCTTAGTATAGCTTCCTGACTCCAGTTCCGATCCCTCAGTCTGCTAGCATGGATCCTTCATCCTGCTGGCACAGACTTTCTAGCTTCCACCACTGACCTTTGGGCCTTCCTAGTGCAGATCCATGAAGCAGGCCTGCATGAGACTTTGTCGTGGGCTCCAGGTCTCCAGTTGGAGTAGTGAGGCATTGTTGTGGGCTCTAGATCTTCAGCTGGACTCATGTAAGATTATTAGAATCCAGGCCCTCAGCTGGATTCTTTGGTTTTTAGTGTGTGAACAGATTTCCTGCACTCATGTATATGATTTTTTGGGGGTGATTATAAAAGTATGTTGTAAAATGTAGCATGTATTGTCTTGCTTTTCTTACAAAAACCCCAAATCATGATACTGTGTGTGCAGCAGTTGTAAGGTCTGTAAAAGAAGAAAGAGGGGACCCTTTTCTTCTTTGGTGGTTGTGTTTTGCTCTATCACCAGTAATGCTGAGGTTTTGTGAACAGAAAGAAAAACAAAACTTTGGTTTTGGCCTAATAACTCAACCATCTATTTTGCCTCCCAGGCTCAGTTTGTATTTGTTGAGCTTCCTTTGGTCACAGAGACAAAAGATAAGTCTGACTTCATCGAAAGAAGTATATTTGTTAAGATTAGAGGATTCTTGGAGCCTTCTTGAAAGGATTGCTTCATAGCTGAGCTGTAGGCATGGCTGAAACCTGGGACCCATAACCAGGGGAGCTGGCGAACCCTGTCTGGGTGCTGCCGTTGAGAGGACACAGCTCTGCCTCTCCATTTGGGCCTCCATTCCCAAGAGATTTGGACTTGCTTGATGGAAGAAGAACAAAGCCATATGTAGTGGATTTTGGAATCATATTAATTTGCTACTACTAAACTGTTAGTTCTAGTAGTAGCAAATTAATATGTATTACAGTCAGCTATAATACTTCAACCTAATAGAAGCTTGGCTGGTTGGGGCTCTTACACCTCCTCAAGAGGTGCACACCTTGATGTCTGCCACGTGGCCCTTCAGTCACAGCTCTGCAGGTCTTGCTTTTCTTTCCACTTTGCTATACTCTCCACAGAACCCCCAGCCATGGATCAGCTTCCCTATCCAGGGAAGCTAAATATTGGTGTGGAAAATGATATAAGTCCTGATGTTGCCCTCTTTTACTTATCATTGGCTGACCGGAGATTTTCCTAATCACAGCTTTCTGTGAGGCACCCATGGTGGTATCAGTAGTCCTTATAGTTTCTGCTCATAGATCACTCCGGATTTCCCTGCAGGCCATGCTACTATTTGCATCAAAAGTTGGGCTACATCAGTTAATGGAGAGATGAAAATCTACTTTGTTTCTTACTAGTTAAGAGTTTCTATTTGTTGTTCCTACCTTCCCCATGCACTCGAAGGAATTATTGGTTATTTCAGAACTTAGGTTTCAACCCATAAAACCATGTAGTATTTGGAATAGAAACAAACTTCATATTGGCTTTAAGATTTAAGATATTTTTAGGTAGACTCAAGGAATCATATCCTAGCGGCCATTTTCTTCATTTCTTAGATGATTTAGTGGTTTCTGAGCTTCACTTTTCATTGAAATTGTATATGAGGCTTTGATCAGTGGGAAAAAAAATCTTCAATGTGTAAACAGACTTTTCTAACACAAAATAAAGCTTCAGAGTTTGTTCAGCCAACGTGAGTTATGTCTTAAGCCAGAGATGAAACAAATCAATTGTGGCAAGTACATTTGTAGAAACCACAAGACCCTGAATTGAAGGCAGCTTATTGCAGTGATTTACAAAGAATTAGTTTGCTAGCAATTTCTTTCGTGTGGGAGAAGTGAAATGCAAAGCTAATATCTTTGTTGTTATAGTTCAGATCTTGAAGGTCCGGCAAAGGCCTGGCTTAGTCTGTGGTCTGCCTCTATGGGCAGTTGGTGGGTCCGTTACCAGATGCAACCCAGTGGAAGCAGGTTTGGTCCCCAGGGAACCCTTAGAGGATACATGACGGTTCCCTTCTTGCCTCTGCTTTCCAGAGGCCAGGAGCTGAACAGGTTTCCTTTTCCTGTAAGCCCACTCCCTCCATGATATGCTGCCTCACCATAGGTCCAGCAAATAGAGCAAGAATCCACAACTGAGGCAGAGGCAGGAGACCTTTTTTTCTTTGCATTTTTTTTCAGGTATTTTTGTCAGAGCAATGGAAAGTTGGCTAGTACATGTGTCTGTTTAAATTCAAATTTTATTTAAAAATCCTCATCTTCCCTCTGTTCTTGCCCTATAGACATACATGCAGCTCATACACATGAGGTCACATTCTGGTTTTCATAATGCTTTATTGCAAAGAATGATAACAATGAGAAAGAGCTTTTCAAATGAGAGAATGGTAGTAATAATGGATACCACCAAATCTAGAGATTTCTTGTAAGAATATGATATTCAGAGACACAAAAAGTAAACACAAAGTGGTGAAATTCTGAGTCAGGATGCTGGTATAACTTGATAATGTAGAAGGAGGGAGGATTTAGAGTCAGCCAGGTTCGTCTCTGCATCACAGCCCTGATTCTAGCCACATAATCTATTTGAGTCTCTGTCTCTTTTTCTGTAAAGAGAGATTAGCAGCAACCATAGCTAGAGTAATATTGTTAAGGTACCCACAATTGGCTGTCACTTAATTAAATTAGAAGAATTAAAGTCAGATGTATAGATAAGATGGTAGTTGTCATTTTAAAGTAATTTAACAAAATAAAAAATTAGTTAATATATTTTATTATGATACTAGTCCTAGAAAGCATGTGGCAGATATTTTTCCCTAATTTACCCTTCAAGAAAAATTGAGCTATCAATACTGTAATGGGTTGAGCAGTTTTAATAATGTTATGCAGCTAGTGTAGACCCAAGGGACTTAAAAACCAGTGTTCGGATTTTATCTCTGAACCTAATTAAAGATCTACTAATTGCTATTAAAAGTTGCCAAACCTCACAGATGAATGAAGTCAGTGTTGTTTGCCTAGTGGAGCCTGCTGATAGTGCACCCAAGGGACTCTGAGCCTTGTTGCGGTCCTGTGCTGGCAAGGCCTGGAGTCTTCCCACCAGCACCCACTAGTTTCGATGACTGCAGGACACTGCTCAGTGGGCTCTGTGACCAGCGCTGGGCTTGGCTTGGCTCACATTGGCTCTTGAAACACTTGCAGAGATTCACCAGTGGCTCAATCTCAACGTCTGGGAAAACAGACTGCCCCATTAAATGTACACATTGAACCTAACATGAGCCCCGTTTCATAAACATTAAAATGTGAATCAGAGTATCTGAGGACCCTGAGGTCTGCTTTGTGACCTTCCATGTGTTGATTCAATCAAGGTCTCCCCAACTCTTGTTCCCTGCATCCTGCAGGGTCATCAGTGACTCTCAAGAAAAGGTATGGTAAAGGGCCAGGGAGATACTCTTGGGGCATGGTCTGTCAGTGACTCGACTAATCATCTCTCTTGGTCCTTACCAATAAGTTGCAGTTCTTTTCCTGTTTCTCCACTCTTAGTAAACTGTTTTGTCCTTCTCATTCTTTATTCAGTGGTATGAGACAAGGACAGAATGCTAAATGCTATATGTATAAAATAAGTAAATTAATATTCTACTAGTATTTGCTACTCCGTGTGTGTTCTGTCTGTCCCAGTGCTTCAGTCCCCTTCACCACAGGTGGACCACTGTAGGAAGCAGCCTGCGCATGAGCCTTGTGTCAGAGTGAGCTGGCACTGAGACCCCACCCCGTTTTGTGAATTGCTTATTTTCATTGACCAAATTCAAGTGTGTAAACTTTGTCTTATGACCAAAAAAGCCTTTATGTGGTGTCTCATCTGGAATATTTCTTTTCTCCTTCCTTGCATTTAAACCAAACAATATTTATACTTGCAGATACTTCACATAAATATTAAAAGTTGGATATATGGAAACAATTAACTTTTTGATTATGTGAGGGAAACTTGGGAGGTGACAATTCAGAAGATTCTGATTGACAGCAGTTTTTATTTTTCTCAGTTGGCTTTCATTTAATTAGAAGAACTCAAGTCAGAAATTAAATATTCAGATTCCATTGATAAGATTTTCTTTTAGTTTCTAAATCAAGTAGGCTATGGAAAGCAGATTGTCCTGTTACATAGAATGGTATAATATGTATTTAAGGTTAATGTTAGACTTTACCTTAACAACAGAGTGGCTTTCTTTTGTGTTTTAGGTTTTTTGTTGTTGTTTTTAGTTGTTTGTTTGATTGTTCTTAATTTATTTGGTACACCGTCTCACTACGAAGTTCTGACTAATAGTGATCTTCCTGTCTCAGCCTCCCCAGCACAGGGATTACAGATGTGTGCCAACACGCCCAGTTTCAGCCCACATGGCATGCAGTACCAGGGATTGAACCTGGGTCTTGTCAGACAGAGGTACTTAGACTGCTGAGCTATCTCCCCAGCCCTGTGTTTTAGGTTTTGATATGTCACTTGTATGTGTTTATAGAGGACCCACACACACACAGTAAACAGACTGTAAGAGCAAAGGCTTCTGTAGCTATGATTGTCTTGTGTTTGTTGTAAGAGAAAGCCCCACCTAGTGATTTAATAAATAACTTACAGTCCTTCATTCCTGGTGAACACCAAGTTTGTGGGAGCATAGCTATCTTAGCCAGAAGGGCTTGTCTTTTTCTTATGCACCACTTTGCATCTTAGCAGCCTGGC
>NDGM011218518.1:0-11451 GCA_002564305.1 Octomys mimax
AGAGAGAGAGAGAGAGACAGACAGACAGACAGACAGACAGAGAGACAGAGACAGAGACAGAGACAGAGACAGAGAGAGAGGGAGACAGACAGACAGACAGAGACAGGCAAACAGACAGACAAATAGAGAGAGACAGTGAGAGAGACAAACAACAAGAGAGACAGACAGAAAGAGATAGAGGAAGAGAGAGAGGAAGAAGGAAGAATTAAAAGGAAAAGGAGAAGGAGAGGAGGAGGAGGAGGAGGAGGAGGAGGAAGAGGAAGAGGAGGGGAAGAAAACTAGAATAAAACAAAACAAAAACTCTAAACACAACATTCACACTCACAAACACAAAAAAGTATAAACAACCAAATGAATAACAGCAACCAAAATAAAAATCCAAAAGCAAAGGAAAAAAAAAAAAAGAAATTTCTCTGTGATTTGAAGCCTATGGTTATCTTCTAAGGTCCACATTTTGGGGCAACATCCAATTCAAGATAGATTCTGCTCTTGTTGGTAGCTAAAGGAAACAGTCAGAACCCAAATCCATGCTGGATAATCACCAGCAAGCCAGCAGTAGGATTAAATTGAGATGCCATGTCTGAGACTTAGAAAATCAAGGGTACTATGGCTGAACCCAGGCTGTGGTCGTAGTGTTAGGACCCGAGTTCTTTAGCTTACAGCACTCTGTGTCTCTTGCTTGCCTGACCATGGTTTCCTGAGCAGGGCCCTCTCCCATGGTTGGGCCTCACCCCTGGGAACCCTGAGATAAAGCTACTCCTTGGCTGCTCTGAGTCTCAGGTTCAGCTGTCCCCTCTCTAGAATGGCATCCAACCACAGTCTCCAGGGAATGTGGAAAGCTCGTGGCCCGAGGTCCCTCACCACCTCTGCTAGTGCACAGCATCCACTGCTCTGTTCAGCTGGTGTTCTTTTTTTCCTTAGCCTCTGCAGTCCCCAGGTTTCACTGCTTATCTGTAGATTTAATTTTCCTCTCATTTAAGCCAGGAGCCAGGGAGAAAGTATAGACTGCCCCTTCTTTAACTCCTTTGAGGTCTGCCTCCTCAGTCGCTCTGCAGACACCAGTTTTCCTGGGTTCCGGAGATCCACATCCATCCTTCTTTGCTGTGCTAACCTTGGAGAGGCTGATCTGTTGCTGCTTACCACTCTGCCCTCTTCCCGGAAGGAGAAGGCTCTGTGGGTGGCTGTTCGTGCTTTCCAAAGTGTGAAGTATTACTCCTGTCCACATGCAGTAATCCAATTTTCTAATTGGGCCATGTTGTTGATTGAGCTCATGGTGATGGCCTCACCACATTGTTTATTTCCAGAGTTTGCAAACAACTTGCTTGTGATCTTGATTTTCCTTTGCAAACCAACTAACACAAAAGTTATATGCCTGCCTTATGGAACATTTGAGTTCTAAGCCTCTGGCCCTCTACCTAAGCCCCCCAGGGTCAGGGAATAAACCCACAGTGATATCCATTTAAATCACCAAGAGAATATGACTATTATTACAGGTAACCAATTCTAAGCCTTCCTATGCCCTTCCATGGGAACTGCAGTAAGTAGGCTCTTCCCCACTTATGCTACCTCATGACTATCCTGAGGGCTCCTCAGGAGGTCTGTGCTGTGTGCTATGACTTTCATTTCTATGTATTCATGAGTGTGTGATTGTCATTGCCATTTGTGCATGTCTGATCATACTAGATCAAAATAAATCCTGGAGATCCTCAAAATACCCTGGTACCATGATCCAGTTACATCAAACCTATTTACAGGTTTGATGTAACATTTCTAGTTTCAATGTGAATACTCTCTGAGGCCTTTTGAAAGGCCTTCTGTCTCATTTCTCATTTGGCAGCTTAGATACACTTGCAAGATGGAGAGAGTGAAAAATGAGTGTTCCCTGTTCACTTAGCCATCTTTCCAAGCAAGCCTATGGTGCTTTAGGGAGACCCACAACATGGGTGTATTTTGTCTCCATGGCTACCCTTCCCCAAAGCAGGATAGATGTGCCATGGAAAAACTAATAGTGTTCCTCCACCTCCCACACAAATGTGTTGGCTTGGTATTCTTTCTTTGTCTTCAAAGTAAAGCCCCTGCCCTTTGCTTCAAGCCAAAGCAGAAAATACAAAGCAAGCAACCATCCTACCCAAAATTATGCTTTATTGCCACTTCTTCAACTTTACTTTCTGCTTTCTCCTGTCTTCTTTCTGGAGTGAAATTCCTTTTTAAAAAAAATCATACTTTATTTCTTCCTTCTGTCATATTCTTCCTTCTCTTCAGTGATGCCCCTTTCCTTGTGCTTGTCTTACAACTCAACTTTTTTGTGTACTGGTAATTTTCAGCAGTGCTGACCAAAGCCAGGGCCTTGTATATGGTGGACAAATGCTCTGACGATGAGCTACATGCCACACAGCCTTTTATTTGCTTCCACAGATGGAGACAAAAGGTAGCAACAGCAGCAATAACAACAGGCCTCAAGGATTTTTCCTCCTGTTCAATGGAGGAGATGACTGAAAAGACTGATGCCTCTCTGACAAGAACAAGGCAGTGCTTGGGCACTTACTATCAAAAGGGGAACAGTAAACTCTCCAGTGGCAGAGAGACAAGTTTCTCTGCTTTATAGCATGCCTCCAACAAACTGTGAAAGTTCACTTCCTATCGTACATGGTGATCTCCTTGGCCAAATGGTTTTTCATCACTATGTGTAACATTGGCTGAGCAGAAGGGATGTTTCCTACATACAGTTACTCCTGCCTCCATTCTTATTCTTGTTGTTGGAACCCAATACCTGACCCCTACAACTTAAAGGAGGAGAGATTTATTTTGACTCAGAGTTTGTAGAGGATTTAGTCCATAATGCATTGGCTTCAAGGCAGGGCAGCATGACAAGAGAAAAAGTTCATGGCAGCACCAGGAAAAAGCAGCAAGGTCAATGGAAGGCTGCAAGAGAGATACATCTATGCCACACCTCAGATGTCCACATCACCCAGGGTTCAGCTGCCAACATCACATGTAGCTATACGTACATAAGTGCACTAATCCACAGATGAATATCATCCCCCATGACCCAGTAACCTCCCAAAGTTCTGCCTATGAGAATACAAGGTTTGGGGGACACTGAGATATAAAACATGACATATTAATTTAATAAGATAAAGTAGTTTAATAAGATAAAGTAGTTGAAACACAGGGACAGCATCAGATCATGGAGAAGTACCTGAGCGTTATGCTGATTTTGGTGTAAAGAAGAAGGGGATCAGTTTATAACTGTAACTATGAACAAGTGGTTCAGCCTCTGTACCCTGGTTTTCTCATCCATATATAAAAGATACAGTAGCATGCCTCCATGCACTGCAGAACTGTGTGGATGAAGAGGGGCAGGGTTGTCAGAAGGCTGGGCTCTTCTGGGGAAAGCAATCACATGTTCTCTTTCCTCCATCCCTGTCCACTTAAGTGCAAGGCACAGTGTGGCAAGTGTGAGCTGGACACAGGTGACAAGCACAAGATAGTGGCTGATGCCCTATTTTCAGGGAATTCATTGACATGGGTGGGGAGAATGCCTTTGATTCAGGACACTCTGTGAAAAGTGACCACCTGAAAAGTGACCATTTTTCCAAAAAGAAAAAAAAGAAAGAAATCTTTGTTCAGAAGTGTGGAGGATGCTGACACCTTTTCTCTTAGGAAAATGCAGAGTCCTAAGTATCCAATTGCAGGTTGACCTCTTATTAGGTCTACTCTAATGCTCTCTTTCTAGAATAACTTTTTGCTGTAGTTCCTCATCCTATTGTCCTAGGGTTTTCTTGAGTTTTTCTTCTCAGGACTGTGAGATTTGACTTGGTTTAGCTTCTTTGCTTCTCATCAGAGTCCCTGTTCTGGTTCTTAGATCCCATTGCCTGTATAGTCCTGAGGCTTTGAGCTGATGTTTCAGACCTTCCTTGGATTCCCAGCCTCTGTCCTCTTCCTGTGTGCATCCTTTGTTCTCTTTCTTTTTAGCCAAGTCTTTGCAAAGGACCCTCCCTAGCTGCTAAATCCTAGGGCATAGGCATTTAGTACTACCTGAAACTGTCTGTAGAGGTGTGTTGAGGCCTATTTAGTTTTCAACGATTAACTTTGGCAGTATATTCTTCATTGTAGTTCATATAAAGTAGGACAAAGACAAAGCATCAAGTCAAGATACCATGAAAATTGTTATGGTGCATTGTAGCCGCCTTGGTGAGTAATACTTTACACTCACGCTCTCCAACCTTCTCAGCTGGTGGGATTTAATTAGCAGTAATATATTATTGTTAAAGTAATTAAAACCTTGCTTTGATTAAAGAGTGAACTGTTAATTAAAAAGAAAAGGTTTCATAACCTCATCTTGAAATCTCAGAAACACAATGGCCTCAGTTGATTTCTCCTTCTTCCCCACCAGGCTTGAAGGTCCGGGAGGTGTTCATCAACGTCACCAGGCAGCAGGTGGAGGATTTCCACGGGCCAGAGGACTACTGGTGCCAGTGTGTGGCATGGAGCCACCTGGGCACTTCTAAGAGCAGGAAAGCCTCGGTGCGCATAGCCTGTAAGTACGGCCCTTGGCCGATATAGGGGCATGGGGAGGGGCAGAACAGAGTGGAAGAGGACGTTGGAGCTGCAGTGTGCTTCTGCAGAAGGTATATTAAAGGGGAGCACGAAATCATCAGAATCATTTCTGCCTCTACATATTTACTCTGGCAAATTATATTTCGATATTTCTTTCGGAAGACTATCAGCAAATTCCTTTGGCCAAGAGATTCTGCCACACCTGTCAGGATGCAGGTGTTTCAATGAAGCCAGGAAAAACTGTGACTGAGAGAAGCCCACGCAAAGGGAATCTGCTGCTCCCCATCAATGACAAAGTTCAGAGGACATTAATGGGAAAAGTTGAACGATGACTATTTACTCTGTGCTTTCCAAAAAATCTTCAAAAATAAGACATTAAAGGCATTAAGGGATTTTTATAGCCCACTGTTAAATCTCTTTTCTCTGAATCTTAAAACATGGAAATGGGCTTTGAAACTGCGTTTATTTGACCCAAGTAGAACTTAAAAATACAAGCTTGGAAAATAATAAAGAAGAAAGGAAGAAAATTGCTTTTCAGGAGTGCACAAGATTTCTTTATCATATTTCAGCATCAGTGTTTTTATAATCTAAAAAAGATTTATAGATACAGCACATCTCTCCCTTTAAAATGTCTTTCTCCAAGCTGCTTCCATTAGCCCTCTCCACAGATCCCCCTCGGCATCCTTCTTGTGCCCAGGAGTGTAAAAGCCCCTGTGGAAATGAGCAGGAAGGTGGAGGGCAGAGATGGTTACTGTTGTTTTATTCAAATACTTCCTTTAGAGGATGCCATAAAGGGTACAGGACAAGAGGATTTATTTGAGAACAAGGAATTCTTTCTAGCAGATGTTGATAGAGTAGGGATTAAAAGTAGGAATGAATTGCTATCTGCAGGGACATTTATGTTTCCTGGGAAATGAAATCTTCCTCTTACAGCATTTCATCTTCACTGTGCTGGTGACTTGGGAAGCCAGTCGTGAGTGCTGCCTGGGACCTCCCCGGCCAGGGAGAAGAGGTCACCTCCTAAGCTGTGCTTATGATGTGAGAGCCAGGGGAAGTATTTCTTCTACAGTTTTATTTAGTTAATTAATGATATCCCTTGAGTATTTTATGATTTGGAAATAGGAGATCGGCTAAAAGAAAGACTATACTTGCATTTACCCTTCCCATAATGAGCCCAGGTCTCTTTTTCCCTGCAGGACCTGGTCAGCCCAGCCAGGGCATTTTACCCTCCAGCTAAAGCAAGTATTTCTCAGACTGTATCCAAATGGAACACAAGTAGAACACCATGTGGGGTTTCAGCATGGTCCTTCCATCTCTTCCTTCCCATTCTCACTTTCCCCTCCCTCCATTTCATCTGCTGTGAGGCCCACACAACCTCATCTTTGAGCTGCTACAAATAGTCTAATCTGTCTGCCTCTAGTCTCTCCTACTGCCATACTTCCTGGCTTCATTTCTGATTGCCAACTGCCTGCTAGATTTCTCCAGGAACTCCCCAAGGGTAAGGCTTTATTTGTGTTTCCATAGTTTATTAGGCACTTTTATGTCACTGGGACAAAGTATCTGACATGAGCATTTTAAGAGGAAAACAGGATTTTGTCTCATACTTTCAGAGAGTGAAGTCCATGGTTGGTTGGCTCCAAGATATGAATAGTACAGCAGAGGGCTTGGCGGAAACAAAACAAAACAAAACAACTTCTCCATGCACAATACCCAGGAATCTGAGAGAAGAGCCAGTGGAATAGCTGTACCCTCCAAAGTCATGCCCCAGTTACCCACCCCTTCCACCCAGGCCCCCACCCTGCTAAGAAGTCATGCATCATGAGTACAGAAATTCTGTGATGCTCCCAAATGCCAACCAAACACTGGCAAAGCCTCGCTCATGTCCACCTCTGCCTGTCACTGGGCTTCATCTTTCCGGATGCCCTGGGTGCGGCTCCTCAGCGCGTATGTTGTTCTTGCTGTCTCTAGTTCCACACATCTGTTGCCTTTCTGGTAAAGAACCCAGACCCTGGAATCCTGTTGGCTTTTCAGGTTTTTTTTTTTTTTTTTTTGAAAAGTAAAAACAAAAGCAAGAACAAAAACATCAGAAACAAAGACAGAAACAGGGTGACATTCGAGAATACACATGTTACAGATTTTCAAAACAAGTAACTCTGCTACTGCTTAGTTTTTGAACAGTCTGTTTCATTATTTTGGGTTTTAGGTCTTCATTAGTGAATAAGCACTACTTTATAGAGTTTGTGCGAATTAGATATATTGAAGCCATGCTTAAAACTTATCATGGTGGAGATAAGCATATCACCTGTCACCAGCTCCCCCTTTATGACATATTCAGTCCTCTGCAGCTCCAGTGTCTTGGTTAGCTGGTGTGTATTCCTTAGTGCCATTAATGGAATTGAATGAAATTTATAGTATCTTCATGATCACTCTGTGGACTACAGAGTAAGAAGTCTTTATAAAACCCATTTGGTAGCAGCCTAAGGTGTCCTGCTCTTCTAGAAATGAGAGACTCAATGACGAAGGGATAAAATCAATGATAGAGTAATCATAATAGAGTCATGAAATATATACTTTCAGTTTAGTAATACTGAAAATCTCTCCAGAAATTAAGAAGCATTATTCTGTCATTTTCATACATGATGCACACATATATGTATGATAAAGTTGTGACTTTAAGTAAAAATATATCAGAATATCATTAAAGTCTATATGAAAAAAATGAAATAAATAAATAAAAATCTATATGATACAATTCTAATCTCTAATAAGCACTACAGCTTATTTTTAATTCTTCCCAGGTAGCAAGTAGATTCCTTAATTTATTTCATATTACTTATGCAAGCTAAGACATGATTTGTCATTAAATATTGCATTTGACTTGGGGACCTGTGTACATTAAAATGTAAATTGAAATTTAACTAGCGTAATGGCATCAGAATTTGGGGGAGGACTTCCTTCAGGACACTAGTTGACTTTTAAAAAAATTGCTTGCAGAATAAAATAATGCTTTTAAGGAACAATTTTCATGTTTTGTTAACAGGAGAGAGAAAAAGGTTTTGTCTATTTTTTATAAGCACTTCTCAGCAAATAACACATTGCACAACACAATAGTCTTTAGTCCCAATAAATGAAATGCCAAATTGGGTATAATTATTGCTATGTCTCTTCTTCTTAAGATTATTTTTGAAAGTACTGGAAACATCTTAATGTGTTAAGGAAGGATTTTGATAGGTGATGTAGCACATGAATCTGATGGTAATCATCTTTGCGAAATCGTTTTTTATATTACTCATTGAATTGTTCTAGTTCAACATCAGAGCTCCTTATGCTTCCTGCATTTAACCAATGACCTGTTAAGAATTTAACAATTTTGACATGGCAGTGGGTAAAACCTCCATGCCACCTGGGCCACTCAGCTGTGGGATGTGTTGACAGGAGTGTCTTCATATGGTCATATTCCTCAGTCTACAGAAATACCAGGAAGTTCCCTGCATGATGCCAGAAATAGCTCGTTCCTTTTTTAAAATATATATATTTTTAGGGAAGGGTCTATACAGCAATGTGAAATACCAGAAGCATGATTGAATACCTCTGATCTTGTTCTTCAAAATATATACCATTTTGAATGTCTTATCAATTATTATTATACTCTTTAAAATAAGTTTAAAAAAAGAGAAAAGGATAAGAAAAATCTTAAGGTTTATTGACAGCAAATGTTAATGTTCAATTTGCATACCTACACCTGTTAATCTGAGCAACACATTTAATAGTAATACGTAATATAACAACCATTGTTAATTTGTTAGTCTTGTTTTGCAAATTTGTACCATATGCATTATTGTATGTTAACTGTGTCTTTGTTTTTGCTCTTTGCTTTTTCTTTTTTCTTTTTGTTTTTTACTCTTTATAATAAAATAACATTAAGAACCCCCCCCAAAAAAATATAAATGGGTCTATATAGTGTTCAGGGTCGCACTACTAGATCAGACTCATAGCGATCCACCTGTTTACAGCCTCCCAAGTGCTGGGATTGTAGGTTTGCGGGTCCCCAGGCCCAGTCTCAATTGCCTTCTTAGCAATCCCTGGGGACAGGGCTAGCACAGCAAGCCTGGGGATTGAACCCCTGGCCTCTGAACCTGCTTGCAGGTGTCCATTTTAAGTAGCAGCAATATCAAGAGAATTATTTTATTTTATTTTGGATTTATTTTATGTGTAATTTATTCCCATGCCATAGTTTTTGATTCTTAAGTTTCTTCAGGTGTCTCTTTCTTCTGTGCAACTTCTTCCTCTGGTTTAGGAACAATTTGTTCCTTTTCAGTAAGGATCATCTCAGTATGGCAGGGGGCACTCATGTGTGGGTTAATCCAGCCATGAGTTCTGTGAGTATGGAGGTGCATCTTGGGTAATTTGTTCACCTGGATATGTTCAATAACTGGAGAATCTATATCTAAACCATTAACTTCAGCATTATTCTTTGCATTTTAAGCATGTGAAGCAAAAATTCAGCCCTCTTTTTGGGCCACCTACCCTGCATCCAGCCCTAATGTTTTTGCCTGGGCACCCCTACTAACTGTACCATTGTAATGCCACAATGGCACACATTGCTTCTTTAATGTGACATCCTTCAGATACCTGGTGGCCTTCCAGATATGCATACCCTTGATGGCCTGGGAAGTTTTACACATGTTCGTAAAGTGAATGGAAAGATTTGAGCTTCTTGATTTGCATGATTTTGTGGGGTTCTCTGGGGTGAGAGAGTAGCAAACCATTTTCACAGATCACCTCAGGCCACTCACAGGAAGAGCAGAATTATTTTATTTATTTGTGTGACTCATGTAGTCATTGAAATTTGACCCTTCCAGGGTAATAGTTATATACTGACTTTTACATTTCATTCCAGATCTTCTGGCTCTGACTCTAGGGCAGAAGCCAGAACAGCTATGTTTATAACAAGTTCATCAGGTGATTCTATGAGCAGACACCTTTGTGATGTCTTGCCCAAGAACAGTGAGAACAGTGTTTCTCAAGCTTTAATATGCATACCAACCAACTCAGACCCTAGAAAAATATGCATGGTTCGCTTCAGGTAACTCAGTAAGCCCAGTCTAAGTTCTGAAGTTTTGTATTTCTAATTAGTTCCCTAGAAGCAAAGGATTTGAGTGTAGCTGTGCACTGTGTTTTGAGGAACAGGTCCTAGAATACCTTTATGAAGCAATGCTAGGAAATATTGATATAACTCATTTCCCATCTTATAGGCCTTCTCATCTAGCATGTTCCACAGCTGGGTATCCTGACCAAAGATCACTCACTGTGAGATGCCTGGAGCCTGATCCACCCCTGCACCATCACCATTGTCAGAGCCCTTTCGGCTGTGCTATGCACATTCTTTTTGGTAGCTAGGAACCATGATAGAAACTTTCACATGCAGAGTGTTTCCTTTAAGGAGAACAGCGATCATTTTCTTCCTTTATCCCATTTTTGAGTAAAATGCATTTCTCTTGATGGTCAAATTCTGGCGTGTGTTATGATGTGTTTTAGGTGCCAAAGTCCCTGTGATCTTAATCTATTGTTTTCCTCTTAACTGCTGGGCACTGTGTCAGGGAGGTGCTGGGCACCCATCCAACTCCCTAAGGCTAGAACTACCTGAGGCCCAGTTTCCAAAGTGGCTTTATCAAGGTAAAAATAAACAAAACTGACCCACTTTTCATCTCACAATGCTGGCGCAGGTCTGTCTCCAGGGAGTGGCTCCCTTTTGCCATGCTCATCCTTCTGGCGGGGCTGAGCTGGAGTGTCTCCGCGCTGTGGCATCTGCTGCTTCTGCTGCTGGAATAGTCCATGATTGGTCATTGGTTATTTTCATGGATGAGCATTTGGCAGCTCAGCCCTTTCTTTTATTCCTGATTTTTTTTCTTCCACTTCTTCATCTGCTTATAAAATATTTTGCCTATATCATTAGCTCCTGGCCCCTGAAACACTGCTCAATACTTGCGAGTGAAAATAAAGCAAATGTTTCTGCATCACAGTCAAGCCTGTCTTGCCCATTTCACCATTTGGAAGAAAACAGAGCAAGAAGCTACTATTTTGTTGATTTTTTTTCTAAAAAAGCCTATAAAATTTGATGCATGCTAAAAATAAAATTTAAATGTGTGACTTATTTGAGCTACTGCTAAAATATCTGTGTAATTGTGCCAAGAATGAATGAAAAAAATGGAATAAGCTCATTTAAAAACCATGAAACTTGCCATTTTTACAGGACCATAGTGAAATGGGATTGCTTTCAGTTATTTTTATGGGGATAATATATTTTTGGAAAATCAAGGAAGAAAGAGATGCAATTAAGCCCCAGTTTAGATTTTGACTTCAGGGTTTTGGTAAATAATCTGTCTGGTTGGTGTTCAGATTTAATTTTCACCTTTATTGTTCTGTCTTTCCATGACCTGCTAAGCAGGTGCTGAGCCAGGGTCCTGGGATTTGCCTCCCTAGTCCTTGCTTGCCCATACTCCTCTTGGGGCATTTCCACAGCCCCATCTCTGATCTCTTCCTACCTAATTCTGATTTCCAAGGTCAAGTTTCATCTTTATGCTTCATAATATGTGGTTTAGCAAATCTCATTCCCCTGTTGACCTCTGCAGCCTCCTCACCCACTAACCAAGCCCTCGGAAAGCCTTTCTCTAGTGTCCCCGGGTCCAAACGTCATACATTTTAAATGTCTCTTGCTTGATCTCACGTAGCCTCTATTCAGTGCTTCCTCGGTACTTAACATTTGCAGAATCATATATATATTATATCCGGATTTATTTCTTTTTTGTTTTATTTTTATCTTTTTGTCATAGTTTTATTGATAAACAAATAGCAATGAGACAGTTTCAAATCAAATCAGTAGGACAGTTT
>NDGM011218518.1:13892-31596 GCA_002564305.1 Octomys mimax
CACCAGGGGGCGGGGCTGGCTGGCATGTGGTACTGGGGGATTGAACCGCGGTCCCTGTGCTTCTCTAATCTTGTTCCAAGTAGGTGCTTTAGGCCACTGAGCCATCTCACCAGCCCTCTTTTAAATTTTTGACCAATAGCTTTTGACAAATTTTCCATGTTGATATTTGGTAATCTGAACAACCAATTTGAAGACAGTGATATGCAATATAACAACCATTGTTGAAATCCTATCATTTTGTTTAGTGAAATTATATATCATTTCTAATGTTTGCTGTTTACTATTTTTTATTCTTTAAAAATTAAATAAGAATGAAAGAGTAAATTATTCCTTGTTGAAGAATAAAGTCATTTAGAAAAAAATCTATAGATTCAGACAAACAGGATTGTAGAGGCTGAAGTTCATAGCTGAACTTCAAGAGTAGCAAGGCGTTCACTTATTCTCAAATTTTTCTTATATGTCACTTACTAGTTGCAAAGAATATACTGGTTACATAGCAGTGGCAAATCCTGTCATTTACCTCTTCGATCAAGTGCTCAGATTTGTTTTTTTCAATTTATGTATTTTGTACAGAGTCACACTATGCAGTTTGGACCTGTAGTGATCCTCCTATTTTCAGCATGTGCTGATTACAGGCGTGTGCCGCTATGTCCGGACTCAGTGGCTGACTCAGAGTGCCTGGGGTTCTCAGGCCAGCACTGCATGTGGTACCAGGTTCAAACCCAGGTCCTTGAGCTTCTCAGGCAGGCGCTTAGACTGCTGAGCTATCTCACTGGCCCCAAGTCCTCAGATTTAAACTCACCAGCAATAAAACTAATTATCAACATTTCTCCTACTATAATGAGATGAGAAAACTTAGTCATTTTAATGTTATTTCTTCTAAAAATACACACAACCTGTGTTTAGCCAACAGAGGATGTTGGGCAATCTGCATTGAGAAGCAATTTTATAATAGTACATTTTTCAGGGTCCAAAGAAAAATAGTTTCAAGATCCTACCCTAAGATTACCAAAATCCATAAACACCCAAATTTCTTACATAAAATGGCAGATTATTTATGTGTAACTTATGCATATTCTTCCATTCCCTTTAAATCATGTCTAGATGATTTATAATCCCTAATGAACATTGTGTGTCCCTTATTCCAAAATACAAGAGACAAGAACTGTTGCAAATTTTGGAGTGTCTTGAAGTTTAGAATATTGGTGTAGATCTTCCAAGTTAAACATCCGTAATCGCATTATCCAAAGTTAAAAACTAAACTGCTCCAAAATTTAAAAGTTTCAGATTATTGTTAATGGTTTACATTTTAGGTGTTTGGGTTGGGTTATTGTTTTGCTGATCCTGCACAATGTGCACACTGTGCAATACATTAACTGTGATGTTTATGAACTAATGACAGAAAAATCGGCCTGGGCATGTTCCATACCAACACAAATTTTTTGCAGTGTTAGGCATCAAACTCGGGACTTCACACTTGGTCGTCAAGTGCCCTGTGGCTGATCTATGTGTGCGGCTGCTTACGTCAGTATGGGCCTGGATAAACTCACAGGCGTGGAATGCAGAACTTTAAAATGCAGATTGTGGGCTGCATCCCTCTTTAGGTTAGTAAAAGTGAGCATGGAAGCATGTTGCGGGAAATGCAATGTCTGAAGTTTGAAGATGCAACTTGAAACTTTAAATCACTTTGTATGAGTCACAGCTTTACATTTCACTCTCAGATCTCCTAATTTTATGACTGTTTTCTCTTCTGCTCCTCATTCACCTCCCTCCCACCAGTCTTGCCACCTTAAAGTTGGTTCGCCGCACAGCATCTAGGATGATTGTTTTTAGAATTCAAATCAAGGGGCTGGGGAGATATCTCAGTAGAATAAGTGCTTGCCTGGCAAGCACAGGGTGTTGAGTTCAATCCCTGGATTCAGGAAAAAAAAAATACAAACCAAGTTATGCTTCTACCATAGCTCCATTTTTAAAATGCATTTTAGTACAAGGACTAAAGGGTCTCACTCCACAGATCAGACTCAGTGATCCTCCTGCTTTCAGCCTCCCAAGCACTGGGATTACAAGCACATGTCACCACACCCAAGTGTCAGTGGCCATCTCAGTGTGCCCTGGGCGCCGGGCTGTCACACCGGGGATCGAACCCCAGTCCCTATGCTTGTCTAATCAGGAGCTTTAGTCAGCTGAGCTATTTGGCCAGATATACAGATATCTATGTATCTCCATTTCTTTGGGTGACTTTGCAAAGCATGTGCTGCTAGTTCCAGGGGAGTTAACCACACCTGTCTCCACATGATGTTACCCAGCCTGCGATATTTCTCATCACTTTTATAGCCACAGTGTTTTTTTTTTTTCTTCTTCTTCCATGAGTTCTGTGATTATTCCTGTTTCATCACCTTTTTATATTTTTCATGGGAAACATTCCCCAGACCAAGTGGTTGTTTCTGTCTGACTGGTACTATTTTCCTCTGAATTATTTGTTAGTGCTCCTTATGAGAATTAATCACCCCTATAGTTGGTCTACAGGGCCAAATATGAGGCAGGAAGTACCAAGTGTTTGGTGGCTTACCCCAGGGCTTCTGTGCCATAACTCAGACCATGTCTAGTCCTGATTGACCTTCCTGGTGGCAGAGAGATCTGGGGTGAGAAAAGAATTTAAAAAAATCTAACAATGTAATTAAAACATATTTGTTCTTGCTGCTGAGTTGGCTTTTTCTCTTTGACTCTTTCTTGCCCTTTTCTACTTCTATCGCTCTGCACTCAAGGTACTAATTGAAATGAGGTGCTGAGCACTGAGTGCTCGAGGTTACTTTTAGGTCATTTATTTTAAAATTCATTCTAGTTTCTAGCCCTCTCATTTCCTGAGAATGGCCGGCAAGTCACTCAGGGAAGTCAAGAGTGATTCCTCATGTCTGCGCTGCTCCTAAGACTTAGATCCAGCAGTGTAGAGTTCATTCTGCATTTGGGGTTCATCAGGATGCTGAGCTGCAGAATAGTTGCTTGTGAAAGACAAGGGAATAAAGAACAAGAAGACTAGGAATTGTGATGTCAACAAGATGAACAGCATGGCATTTCCACATTTTGCCCAGGAATCAAGATGGTAAAGCAGTCCATGATACCTGGACTCAGTAAAAAAACTTTGACTCAGTAGCTATTTTGGTACTTAGTTAAGCTGCTATTTTCCTGTCAGCAGTAAAACAAGAATGATAAAATTATCAAACATACAAAATGTGAAACATATCTGTTTTGCCCTTACAGCATGCTATGGACTGTGCTGCCAAGATACAAAATGGGGTACTGTTATATTTTTGTGTTATTTAATGTCTTAAAAACAAGGGAGCAGAGAACTTCTACACATGAGGTTTCCTTCATCTTAGTTAACTTTATTGCTACATTTTATATATACATAATGATCACATTTATTGTTGGGAACTTGTACATGATATATGTTAGTGCTTTCTTTCTCTATTTACCTCCCCTCTCTTCAACCCTTCTTTCCCTCCTTATTTACAAAAACTTTGTTTCCATTTTTACTTGCTTTTCTCATTTTTCTTTCTTTCCTGTACCTTCGTTTCTCCCTTTTTTCCTCCCTGATTACCCTTCCCATTTCAACATTTTTTACCTATTTCATGATATCTTTTCTACATTTTGATCCTTATTTCCATTTTGATCCTATTTCCACTTTTTGGTGTAGAAATAAAGTTTCTCACACAAGAGAAGCATTTCAATATTTACACATGTATGTCAAATTTATTTCACTTGAGTGTAGTCATTAGGTACATCCATTTAACTAGAAATATCTCAAGTTTATCATTTATGGCAGAGTAATACTCCATTATATATATATTTAAAGACCCACATTTTATTTATTTATTCATTGGTTGATGGGTAGTTGGACTGTTTCCAAGATTTAACTATTACAAACTTTGCTAATATAATCATGGGCGAGCATGTGTCCCTGCAGTATGATGACCTTAATACTTTGCGTAAGACAATAAGAAGGTGAATAGCTGGGTCAAATGGAAACGCTAGGTTTAATTTTCTGAGGAATCTCCTCATTTGTTTTTGTAGTAGTTTCACCAACCTATATTCACACTAATAGTGGGGAAGCATTCCTTCTCCCCACAGCTCTATCAGTATTTGTTATTCATTAATATCTTCAAGAAAGATTTAGTGTCTTATTTAATATGTTGGTATTTAATGTATTTTGATTTGGGCTTAGTACATAATGATAGACATGAGTCACTTTTTAGTCTTGGACACATGGACGCCCGATTTTTCTAGCACATTTATTTATTTTCAGTACTAGGCATCAAACTCAGGACCTTGCACTTGCCAGGCAGGCACTTGTGCTTCTGAGCTATATCCCAGGGCCTTCTAGCACTTTTTTTTTTTCTTTTTTTGGTGGAACCAGGGATTGAACTCAGGCCCTTGTTCTTGCCAGGGAAGTGCTTATTCTACTGAGCCATCTCCTCGGCCCTAGCACATTTATTAAAGAGGTTATTTCCTCCACTGAAAGTGTTTGATAAAGATAAGGTAGCTTAATGTGTTTGGAGCTATTTCTGTGTCTTTGGCTCTGTCTCATTGATCCTCAAGTATATTTTTCTGCCAGTACCATGCAGCTATTATCAACCTTGCCTTGCAGCATAATTTCAACTTAGAGAGTTTTGATGTCTCTAGCATCACTGTTGTTTTTCAGAATTGTTTTTGCTATATAGGTCTCTACTGGTTCTCAATAAGTTATAGGGTTATTTTCTCTGATTCCTTGACATATGTTATCAGTATTTTGATTAGGATTTCTTTGAATATGTATAAAAATTTTGGATGTGAGGCCATTTTTACTATGCTTGCTCATCCTACATAGCCCAAGTGAATCTTTCCATTTTCTGATATCCCCTTTGATCTCTTTTCCCAGAGTGCTGTAGTTTCCAATGTAAGGAACTTTTACCTCTTTTGTTTGATAGTATTTCATTCTTTTCTATTCTATTTATCATGTGGTTTCCTTCCTTCCTTTCCCAGTGAGTTTATTGTTTGTGTACAAGATTGCTGTTGATTTTTAGTGTTGACTTTGTATGGAGCCATGCTACTAAATTTAGTTATTAAATCTACAAGTGTTTTGGTGGAGGTTTGGGAATCTTTTATGTAGAATATCATGTCACCTATAAATAATGATAATTTAGCTTCTTCCTTTCCTGTCTTTACTCTTTTTATTTCTTTTTCTTGTCTAATTGCTCTGGCTAAGGTTTCCAGAATTACACTGAACAGTAATGGTGATGATGGATATTTTGGTTTGTTTGTGATCATAGAGTAAAACATTTCAGTCTTTGACCATTTATTGTGATTTTGCCTGTTTGTTTATCGTAGATGGCTTTTATCAGATTGAGATAAAGGTTCTCCCAATTTTCTGTAGGATTTTTATCATGAATGTGTATTAGACTTCATCAAAAGCTTTTTCTGCCTGTATTGAGATGATCATGTGAATCTGGTTCTTGGGTTTGTTGATATGGTGTATTATATTTATCAATTTGCACATGTTAATCCCACCTTGAATTTCTGGGATGAACCATACTTGGTCATGGTGTGCAATATTCATGATAATTTTCCACATTCTGTCTGCAAGTACCTTACTGAAGATTTTTGTGTCTATGTTCATTAAGGAGATTGGTCTGTGGTTCTGTTTTCCCTGAATTCTTCTCTTTTCTTGGTACAAGGGTAGTACTTGCTTCTAGGAGTATCTTTGGTAATACTTCTTCTTTTTCAATTTCACTAAAAAGTTTTGGGAGTAGTAGCATGAGATTTGATTTAATTTTCTTGTAATATTCAGCAGTGAGTCTATCAAGACCCAAGCTTTTATTTGTTGCTAAGTTTTTAATTACATCTGCAGTTTCACTGATGGATATTGGGTTAGTTAGAATTTTTTATGTCTTCTTAATTCAGGTTTGATAATTCATATATATCTAGAAATATGCCCATCTCTTCTGGGTTTTCTATCTTATTTGAGTACAAGTTTACACGGTAGATACTACTGATCTTCTGCATCTGTAACATGTGTTGTGCTTTCACCCTTTGCATTGTTCATTACGTGGGATTGAGACTTTTATTTTCATGATAACAATGGCTAAAGACTTATCAATTTTATTTAATCTTTTAAAGAACCAACTCTTCAGTTATTTGATTCTTTGTTATATGTTCTTAGACTCAACTACATTTGTTTTTGTTCTGATCTTTACAATTTCTCCCTTTATATGAACTTTGAACTTGACTTATTCTGCTTTTTTTAGAGATTTGAGATTGTTTATTTGAGTTTACTCTGTTTTCCTGAAGTGAGAAGTCACTGGTATAAATTTTCATGGCAGGACTGCTTTCACTGCATCCTGTAAGTTTTGAAGTGTTGGGTTGGCATTATCATTTATTTGTAGAAAATGTCTCATTTGTTCTTTAATTTCATCTTTGCCCCATTGGTTGTTCAAGAGGGTGCTATTAAATTTCCATATAGTTATAAAGTTCCTATGGTTTATTTTGCCATTGATTTCCAATTGCATTGAACTATGGTCTAATAATATACATGGGATGATTTCAAGTCCTTTGTATTTACATATCCATATTGTGTAATGTAGTACATGGTCTAGTTTGGAGAAGGTCCCATAAGCCTTTTAGAGAAATACATATTCTGATGTGGGAGCGGGGGTCATAGTTCAGTGGAATAAACACCTGCCTGCCAAGTGCAATGTCCTGAGATTGATTCCCAGTACCTAAAAAAAATTAAATAAAAAATAAAATTTAAAAAAATAAAAAATAAAAATAAAAAAACTGATGTGGAATGGAATACTTAATAGACATCTATTAAATCCATTTGTTTAAAAGTTCTGACATCTGTTTGCTGATTTTATTTTTTTCTATAGTTGATCAATTTTTGACAGTAGGGTGTAGACATGCCCTATGATAATGCTGTTAGTATTTATTTAACTTTTTTACATATTTTAGTATTTGTTTTATATACTCAGGTGTGCAGTTATCTGATGCCTGTATATATTTAGTATTACTATACCTTCATCTTGTAGGTTTTGCTCAATGAATATGTAGTGACCTTTGTCTTTTTTGAACAGCTTTGCCTTGAAGATCACTTTGTCTACAGAGACAAGAGCTACCCTTGCTGTTTTCCATGTTATTTCCATGAAATTTTTGACTTTGTCTATGAATTTGCTTTGGGGAAAATGTGTTTCTTGTATGAGGCAAAATTTTGAATTTTGTTTCTCAATCCATTCTGCCAGTGTGCTTCATTTTATTGGTGAATTGATACCATTTTCATTAATGGCTATAACTAATATATATTGCTTTAGCATTGTCATATTATTTTCCTGATGGTTATTTGTCTTTACCCTCTGTTTAATTGTTTGACTTGCCTGGTTGATTCTTTCTGTTGGTGTTCCTGGAATCTTAGTTTTCATTTTCTCTTTATAAAATATTCTTCAGTTATCTTTTGTGATTTGTGGTCATAAATTTTTATAGTTATCCTTTGTCATGGAAGTATCCTATTTTTCCATTGATTTTGAAATATAGTTGTGTAGTGTATATTCATTTGGGCTGGAGATTGTTTTCTTTCAGGACTTGAAATACTTTAACATTTCTTAGACTTAAAGATTTGTGTTGAAAACTCTGCTGTGATTCTGGTGATCCTTTATTTATGTGATTTAGTTCTTTTCTCTAACATCTTTTTCTTTTTCTTTTTTTATATGTATTTAGTACAGGGTCTCATTACATAGATTAGACTCATAGTGATTCTCCTGTTTTCAGCCTGCCAAGCACTGGGATTACAGGCATGAGCACTATGCCCAGTCTCAATCAAAGCCTAGGAGGTCTCCCCTATACCATAGGGTGTGGAACTACTGAGGTGATTTAGTTAAGCTTCTAAACTCCTCAAGTTGGCACAGTTGATCAACCACTACAGAGACAGAGACAAAGAGAAACGGAAAGCCCAACCCCCAAAAAACAATAAAAATAAGAACTCAAATCACCAAAATTGACAGAAACAACAACAAAAAACCTGAAAATTGAGAAGACAGAAAAAGGAAATGAAAACAAACAAACAAACAGCAAAGAAATAACCAATAAAATACCTCTGGTGCCCTGAGTTCTCTGTTACTGTTCAAGAGAGAGCCTGAATCTATGCTGGGTGACTCTGCCAATTCTATGGTAGGATTACTACTAGATATTGGACTCACATTAACCTTGTGATGTGGGAAATGAGACTAGAGTTTTCAGCTAGCAGTATTCTATATGTCCCTCAGCAGCCCACCCATGTCTCCTTACTCTGTGGGCCTGTGCACTGCTTTCCCAGATCCCGTGGAACCTTCAGGCAGACACTGTTTGAGGCTCTCCCAGTCCTATGTATAGTAAGCCTCTTCTGTTCCACTCTTTTGCCATGTCTCCTCTCTCATGCTGCTGTAAACAGGGCAGGGAGGGTGCTGTCAGCTGCCTCACTGTTCCTGTTCTCTGCTCTCTTATACTGTTGGGAGGAAGGTGGAGAGAGTACTTACTTAACGCTCACTAGCCTGCTGTGGCTTTTAAAGATTTTTAATATTCATTATTGAAGATTGTTGAGATCTATTATTTAATTAAATGAGAGAGAGAGAGAGAGAGACAGAGAGAAACAGAGAGACAGAGAGAATATGAGAAGATAGGGAATTAAGACAATTAGACATGCAGTTCACCAAAGACAAACCTGGAAGCAATGAGATGGGACAATCTGAAACCTGTCCACTTGGCTTATCTGAAGTGTTAACAACAAAGCCATAATTGAATAAGGCTCTAGAAAATAATCAGAAGTAATTTCTCATATAACTGCAGATATGGTGTCCAGAATGAAAACCATGCTTAGTGATTCTAGAGATACAGAAAAAAAAAAAAAAAAATAGAGGACCTTAAGAAAAGTATGGAAGCCATGAATACTCACCATAGAAAGGAAATGGAATCCATAAGGCAGATTCAAGCAGATATCCCGGAAAATAAAAATTCCATTAAAAATATCCACTACAGGATAAGGCAATGTGAGGATAGGATCTCAGATGTGAAAGACAGGCTCGCAGTTGGCAATCATGAAATGAAAAATTTATTTAAAAAACCAAGGGAAGTGTCTGTGGGGGATGGTGGCCAGAGCCCCTGCCATGTACTCCTGCCCCTCCACTGGTGGCCATGTGGCCTCAAACTGCCAGGCTGGGCACACAGCTGTGACCCCACCAGGTAGCCAGGCTCAGTGTTACCCACATGGATGAACGGGCAGAAGTCTCTGGGACAGCTCTTCCTGCTGCTCAGTTGAGGCAACTATCCATCTGCCTCTCTGCTGTCCACCCACCTCCCTGTTGTGGAACCCATTTCCAGGGCCACTTCCTCTGAGGCCAGGGCAAGCCACATTGGGTTAATGGCTTCATTTGATGAAAACAAGCTGTTGTACAGCTATTGGTACCTGTATTGGAGAAACAGCACTCAAGCAAGCTGCTTACAGCCTCAGTGGTGATCCATTTTTCATGTCAGAGGCAGAAAACTCTTGCAGTCATTGTCATTCCTTCTTTTCCAGACAGAAGACACCAGAAAGTTGGGATCAAAGATGTCTTTGACTTACTGATAAAGTCAGTAATATAGCAAATAAGCTGCAAGACATGTTGTATAGCTTCATTAGAAAGCATGTTCTGTATCCTGAGTTTGAGAGTGCTGGAACTGATTTGCATGTGACTCCAAAGAAGCAACCAATAGGCAATTCTTGTAAAGTCTGTGATTATCAGAGCATGCTTGACACACACAACTCTGTGCAGTCATTCTCAAAAGTCCCCCTGAGAATAGTGACAGTGGTACAGTACAGAAAGGAAACCAGAAAGGGCAAAGGCAAGAAAAATGCCTCAGAATGCAGCAGTGACACACCACTCCCACCCCCTTCAGGTGCAATGCGTCACCCTTTGGGCTGTGGAAGAAGAGGAGGACAATGATGGGGAGGGAGGGGGTACAGCTTAGGCTCGGAGGCCAACTATGGGTGAGATTGGCGACCACACTGAACTGATGATCTGGAGAGAACTGTAGAGGTGTGTGGAATATCCTGTTTGATTTTGTTAAGAAAGAAGAAAGAGGGCATTATCAATTCATCTTACAAAGAAACTGTTGCTAAAATAAAGAGTTGATGTAAGAGCCATATGCCCTCTTGTTCTGACTAAAGTTCTTTTTAAGGAGAAGATTGGAGAACAAGTTAACAAGTTCAGGTGCCATTCCCTCAGATTCTGCCACAACCAGAGAAAAGCTCAGTGGCACCTTCTTCACGGTCTGGAGTGTGCAATGGCAATGCCTGAGCCTCAGCCGCTCTCCAGGACCACACACAGCTTGGAGGAGATGTGTTATGCAGACCTGTTAGAAGAGGAGGTCAACATCAGCTGGTCAAAAAAAGGCCTCTGAGAAGTATGTTTCAAAAGAACTAGCCAAAGAGATTCATGTCAAAGCAGAGCCATTTATACTATAGTTAAAAGAGGTGGAGAAAGAGTCTTCTGGTGGTGAAGATGAAGAAGACACAAAGATGAAGCGGTTTATTTGAAAACCGCCAGTGTGCCACAAGTTGAAGCTGTGATGTCTGACAGAGGATGGTGACAATGATACCAATGCCACTGAAAAGGATGCGTGAGACCCAGCTAACACTGTAATGCTGGAAACAGTTTCCTGTTATCAGCTAGAGGTGGAACGTGTAAGTGTAAGTGTAGAAGCTAAAAGGATTTAACATCGTGCTACACCTGATGCTAAAATCTGGTGCTGTGAATGGTCTGTGACTAAGCCCAGCCAGACATCGAGGGATCCATATACATCAGTGAGCATATGTACTTTGCATATTCATACCACGTTTCCTGTGAAAAAACAAGTGATAGACATATTTGGATCACATTCATACAGTTATAAAAATAAACATTTCATTTTGAATAAAAAAAAATTACTGATGGACAATATGAAATCCATCTAGTAACTGTTAGATGTGGCAAAGAAGAATAACTTAAGATTAATTGGAGTCAGTGAAAAAGCAGGATTTCAAATAAATATTTAAAAAAAATAACTGCTCACAAGTGGCATTGCAGAAAACTTCCCTGGTAGAGGGAAAAAAAATGACATACAGTTAAGTGAGGAATATAGAACTCTAAGGGCCAGCCAGATAGCTCAGCGGACTAACAAGCCTTCTTAGGCAGGTGCAAGGACCAGGGTTTGATCCCCAGCATGCCGTGCTGGCCCTTCTCCTGGGTACGCTGAGAAGGAGATTGAGACTGGGTGTGGTGGCACGAGCCTGTAATCACAGTGTCTAGGGAGCTAAAAGCAGGAGGATCACTATGAGTCCAATCTGTGGAGTGAGACCCTGTAGAAAATACATTAGGAAAAAAAAATAGACCTCCCAAATTGAAAAATCCAATTCAAAAATGGGAATCTAAGATGAATACACCCTTCTCGGTTAAAGAAATACAAACAGCAAATAAAATATAAAAAAACTGTTGAGCACCACTGGTAATTTGACAGATGCCAATTAAAACAACATGGAAATTTCATTTCACTCTGGAAAGAATGGGTAGTGGAAAAAAATAACAACAAATTCTAGAGAACCTGAGGGGAAAATAGAACCCTTCTCCACTGTTGGAGGAATGTAGAGTGGGGCACCCACTGTGGAAAATCAGTGTAGGTATTCCTCGAAAAACTAGGATTGGAAGTCACATTCGACTCAGCTCTTCCTCTTTTGGGTATCTTCCTAGAAGAATTAAAAACATCATGTCACGGCAATATGTGTGCCCTCATGTTTATAGCAGCACAATTTGTAATAGTGAAATCTTTTATTAAATGACCTAAATGCCCACCAACTGATGAATAGATAAAAAAAATGGTCTTTTTAAACAGTAGAGTACTACTCAGCCATAAACAAAGACAAACTCAAGACTTTTATAAATAAATGTATACAACTTTAGACCATACTCATACGCGATATAACCCAGATGCACCTGTGTAGAAGTCATATTGTTCCCCTAGAGTGAAAACTTGAAAGAGTAAATAAGATCCCAAATGTATAACAGGTGTTGTAAAATGATTAATAAGACTATTGAAAGAAAAAGAATCTTGGCAGGGGGAAAGGGAAAGAAAAAAGGAATGGAAAAGCACAAGAGACTTAAGATCAGTATCCTACTAATTTATCTTCATTCATAAACAAAAAAAAAGGGGATATAAATGAAGGTCCATTTTGTAGCAAAAAACTATATATGTATATATCTATATATACAAAATAGGATAGATATACAGCTATTTTCTCTTAGTTCAATGAGGAGAAAGATTTATACTAATAGTATTGAGACAAGATATCAACTACTGATTTTCTTTAAGAGTCACATTATACTCAGACTGCAAAGAAACTACAAGTAGAGAATGATTTTCATCTCTTTTGAATCAGTATTTCTTTCCGCCTGGCCACAGTGGAAGCCCACACATAGATCAGGCCATGTTGTTGTACTCAGCAGGGTGTTCCCATTGCATGGTACCAAGAGAACGAAAGTCTGTGTTGATATACCCTAGTAGCTTTCCTTCATCATTGCTGCAAGGTTTGCAAATTAGGAGTAATAAATAATCAGAAACCTTAGGATAGAACAGATATATTTATATGTCCATGGCATATTGGATTCTCCATTTAGGCTTTTGTTTTAGTGTGAGTTGTCACTTGGGGAGACATGGCTGACATCAAAACTGGGACATGCAAGTCAAAGATGTGCAATAGAAGGTAAAAAGCACCTGACAGCAGTGTGGATCCTCAAGTAAGGAAATATGCATAAGCTGTAGGGCCTACCAAAGCTGAGGGCTTTTAGCCAGGATGGGAGGAGAGGCATATGGTAATATGCCAAACATAAGACTTACCACAATAAGTGAAGCATTTACCTGACAGGAGCACTTTTATGTGCTTCTCCTGGGAACTGCAGTAGAAGGTAGACTTCCCGGGACGTGAATGCTTAGGGCTGAGAGGCGAGGCAGAACCAAGTGGATGCACCCAGCCTTGACTTCCCATTTTGCTGGTGGGCATCTGTTAGGCATTTGAACCGGCCCTTTTATTACAACAAATGATCTGTGCTGGGCTTAGTTATGAGTTCCCTTTATGTATGACAAATGTGGCTTGTTGTTCCTTCAGAGAAGTGCAGATGGGGAATATTGAAAGCTGAACTGAATACCAGTGCAGTCAGAGGACTAATGGAACATTGTACCATCCTCCTGGGGTCTTGACAAATGGCTAGGACTATGACTATTAAAAGCAAAATTCTATGATTTTTCACTGGCTGATTTAGTTTGAATGAGTAAATTATTTTTATGTCATTGCATTAACTGCCAGAACATTGAATGAGCTGATAACTCCCCGGTGTTGCCAAGCTGCAAAGAACTATTATTCGGAATTGAATTTTTATTGATTTTCTTGTGCTACAATGACTTTTCTAACACAGTAGCATGAAAGGAAAATGAGAGAAAGGCCAAACAGGCCATGGGATGAGGAAGGAGCTGAGGCTGCTTCCTGTGGCCCTGGGCCAGCTGTGCTGCTCAGTGGCAGCCACCACCAACTCTACCCGATCCTCTTGCTTGTTCCTAATTTACAGGTGAGCCATGAATTTGGCTTCATCTTTCCTTCCTCTTCCGGACCGCTACTGTCTTGGTTTCTAGGCCTGTGGGCTTTGCTGGCAACCTGCCTCAAGGGACGAGGTGACTGAGGAGCAGAAGCTGACAGAATCATGCGCTCAATAAGCCTATGCTAAGGGTGATTAACATTGTTGATGCACAATGTATGGGAAAGTGACCACGGACATGGGTATTCTCCTGATATATGGGAGTGTCTGTGGCATTTATTCATGTTTTCCCTAGTCATCTTAACTATCAGGGGCTTGGTTCCTGATGCTCATTCAGATGAGTTGGAATGGGAGTCCTATCTGCTCATTGAGCAATATTTGCCAAATTACTCCTACAAGTCCTTCCACATAGCAGACATCATAAACATAACAGATAAAATGTTTTACCCTCTTGTTTCATGAGCAAAACAAAATTAGAGAGAAATAATTTAGATCTGAAAGTTCACTGAAATTTGTTCTTTTTGTTGTTGTTTTTTTTATATTTTAGTACAGGGTCTACAGGGTCTCACTGCATAGATTGGACTCATAATGATCTGCCTGTGTGCAGGCTCTCAAGAGCTGGGATTACAGTTGCGCCCCAGTCTCAATCACCATTTCAGTGCACCCCAGGTGTGGGGCTGGTACAGCACATCACTGGGATTGAACTGGTTTCTGTGTCTGCCTAAGCAGATGATTTAATCCACTGAGCTATTTGACCGGCACTGAGCTATTTGGCCAGCCCTGAAGTTTGAAGAATACAGTGATCCTTTGTAGAGACATTTTAGGAATGAACTTTGGTGCACTAAAATGATATAAAATGTACTTCTCCACTGTATTCTAAATCAGTTTGGTCTATTATAGAGATTTTTGACAAACCATAAAAGGAGGAATTATTGAGGGATTTCACTTAGTGGGGGGAGGGCTTTTTGTGCCTGTTAACATAATTGACACCCATTACAAAATTTTTGGAAAATCCAGAAAGACATGAAGATAATTAATGTGTTCATAATACTGCAGGAGAATATCTGAAATATTGACTTAATTTATTTGTAGTCAACATAAATGTTGACTAATTATATTTTCAATAATATGTAAAGTAATATCAAACCATTGGCTATTTTTAGATGATGGTTCATATATTAAACCACATTTAAAAGTAGTTAATCTTTATTCATCTCTATACAGTTAGTTTCATTTCTCTTTGTAGAATGTGACACTTATTCTTTCTGCTTCTGTGGATCATGCATGTATGACTGGGTGAGTTTAGAAAGTGAACATCTATTTATGCTTCATCCTCTAAATATAATATGAATGTAAAACAAGTCCCATAGATACTTTTCTATAACTTACAGGAAGAGGGGTAGTAGGGTATTTTATAAAATTTTGCAAGAAAGTAATGACAGTACATTTTTCTTGTCCTTATAAGATTTTGATTTAAAAAAAATGGTGACTGGTACTGCCAAGCACCATCCATTAGAAAAGCAGGCTCACAAATTAAACTGATGTCTGTCCCTATGATTGGTGGTGCTGTGCTACTTCTAACACTTCCCCAAAGTCCAAATGACCATGAAAGGTAAATGTTTCAAATATACTCAGGACCTCAAGGCAGCTACGACTTTGCAGTTGAGGACATTTATGACAGAGGACTTGCAGAACTGCTTCAGAAGGTAGCAGGAATGTGGGATAGGTGTGACTGAAACAGGCAGGATATTCTGAGTGGCACCAAACGCAGCGTGTCTTTTACCATAGCGTTTTCGTAATTGAAGTATCCACTCTGGCTTCCTACCACACCTTCAGTGAGGGACTTCCAGCTTCCCTGTCGCATCGTTCATCCTTGAGCCTCATAATTACTTGCCTAATGTGCATTCCCTCTGTTAGAACCTCCAGTGTGGGAGAGCAGAGACAGCGCGTGTGATGCTTAGGGATGCATCCGTGCCTGGCGCAGCAGTCAGCCCGTGGCTGCAGGCTGAGTGAGAGCAGCAGGCTCTTGCGCATTTACAGAGTACCTGAAAGCGCGTGAAGAGAAGGGTTACCTGCCCGTGAATGCGTTCTTGCCTGTTTTAGGTGGAAACAGGTGTATTCCATAATAATATGACTACTACATCTGGAAGATGACTTCACATATATACATAAACATAGATAAATATGTAGGAGTGTACATCTATTTTCTTTTGTTTTTCTTTAATCATTTCTAAAGAAAATTATAGCAAATGAGTTACTTATAAATGAACCCTTTTAAATCACAGCTTCATTGAAGTATCCACATTACCATTCAATTTTATTTATAAAATTCATTTTTGATTCTATTCGAAGAGTTGTACAACAATCACAAGTCAGTTTTAGAATATTTTCAGAACACTAAAAAATCATTATCAGTTCCTTTCTGTCACTCAACTTGAGCCTTAAGCATCCATTAATCTGTCTTCTGGGTATCTGGAACCTTTTACTTTGGTTATTTCGTATAAATAGAACCATACAGTCTGTAGTCTGTTGTAAATGCTTTCACTTAATGTTTCTAAGATTCCTCTGTGAAGTGTGTATTGACACTCCATTCCTTTTTATTGCTAATATTCCATGGATATACTGCATATCACGTACACACCAGATACTACCCATATTAGTTTGTTATATTTTATAAATGACTCCTCATGTATGGTCACTTTTTTACTTCTAGCAATATTCTAGTTCTATATACCATTTATAACCTTAGGAATTATCATTTAAAACAAATTAACAGAACTAACCTATTTGAAAGAGGACAGTAATGTTTTGGCAGTTGTTTGAAATCAATGTTTCTTTGGCACTTAAACATACTAACCATTTTAGTTCTCTTTGGATATCTGTGTCTCTTCTCTTGTAACTTCTTTTCATGTCCCTTTGTCATTTTATTTTAGATATTTATCATTTTCATAGGCCTTTTCATATATTAAAGCTCTTGACTGTCTATCACATATTTTGCTTATGCTGTTTTGGATTAAAATTATTTTAAATTTGATCAAATGATACCTATTAGTCATATTCTTAATGGTTTGTCCTTCAGTTTTAGTTTCAGGAAGGCCTTCCTTCTCCTAAAATTCAATAGATGTTTTATCATGGTATGACTTCATGTAAAATAATCTCATTGATAGAGGATTTATTTTGGTATAAAGTAAGACATAGATCTAATTTAATTTTTTGTCTAAAAGAGCAATTAGTCATCCTAATATCTTTTCCCACTTAATCTATAAATCACTTTTATCATATACTAAATTACTCATTTAATTTGAATGTCTCTGAGAAGTGCCCTAGTTTAGAATTAATTTGTATATGATTTATGACAAAACCACCCATTTGAATCATCACAGCTTTGTAAGAGAATTTATTAATATATAATATATGTGCATATATATTATATATACATGTATATATATAATATATATACACACATATATATATAGTGAAACCCTCTTATCTATCCAGTGCTCAAAGAAGGACTTAAAGATATTAACACTAAATCTTTACAAGAACTATGTGGAATAGGAACCATTATCTTCATATTTAGATGAGGAAACCAAGGTAGATACTGATAAAGCTATTGTCAAAGCAAGACGCTAGTAAGTGGCACTCCCAGTACTCAAAGAAGTAAGGAGGATCTTGCCATCCTGCTTTTTACCTGTGCGATTGGTTTGCTTGTTTGCTTAAATCTACACTATTAATGATGGTATCTGTTTACATTATGTATTTTACTGCCCGTATTTTTCTGATCTTTTAGTTATAAAAAAGTATTTACATATAAAATGTTCAAATGGCTTTATTGATCAATACTCAATTTATTACTTTGTGTTGTATCCCATTGGTTAGTTTTATTTTTTTCCATTGGTTAGTTTTTGTAGGTGGTGTTTTCAGATAACTTTTGTGGCTGATTGTAAACTTTTTACCTGAAATATATATCACTATATTATTAGCTTACTAATGAAGAATAATTTCTTTGAAAACAGAAAAATAGCACCTATGATTTTATCATACAACAAAACAATTTGATTAATCATACTCTGCTCTAATATATATATATATATATATATATATAT